>SNQJ01S0014892.1:100547-112317 GCA_010110895.2 Picea sitchensis
CTAGTACAACTGAGCTTAACTCACTTAACTGAGTTAAACTACTTCACAACTCACATAACTACACTTATAACTCTGTTACAACTTCAAGTCACTTAGTTACAACTAATTCAACTTCCATGTCTCACCAGTCAACCTTTGAACTCGAATTTCCTATAGCTAACTGATTTGCCATTTCAGTTAATTATTTCAAGTAATTATGAGATAATAGATTAATATTTATTGTCCAATTTATTTAAGGGAAAAATAAATTAGACACACATTTCTTGTTGACTTTTCAACAATAGATACCAATATAGAATCTTATTTTCAATATGATCTACAAAGCTATTGATACTTTTAGGAATATGAATGAATGAAATGGATTCAAAGCATCTAACCCATAAATAATTTCTAGAAAGGTAAGGATCACAAACCTGGTAGTGGTTATTCAACCGTGTGACAAAAATTGTCTGGGAATCAAGACAAACAGTAAGGTGAAAACCACACAACTAAAGAGAATCAACAAGTAATCCAATCACAACATCACATTCTACTTGATTATTGGTGGTAGAACCAATGTAAACACTGCTTAAATGGAAGATTGCATGTGAAGGGAAATAAATGGCCCAAGTTCTGAGACTATATTATGAGTGTAATTACCCATGCCATTAATGAAACTGATGTAAGAAAGATATTGATGATCCATTTGAAGGTGCAACAAAATAAAACCAAAAGGATAATAAGAAATCATGTAGAAAAAAAAAATTCTTGATATATGTACAATATGAAAAATGATTGATACAAAGGGGCCTATGGATAGAATTTATTCAAGTATAATCTATTGCAGATATTATTGATAATTTCACCATAAAAAATGCAAAAAAAATGCCCCTTTCCCAAACATTATTTCATGACATAAGGATATTTCCATAAGGATTCAAGCTTTCCATGACCAAGGGTATAGTGAGCTTGATCATAGAAAATGACTAGATCACCTTCACAAAATGAATGAGGTTGGATATGATGGCGATAGTGGGCTTCAAATCATTTTTTTGTAGCCTCATCATTATGCAAGGAAATGCAACGATCTTCATCCGCCTACTTCAACATAACTAGTCACTATTCTAATGCAGTGGTGTTTAGTAAAAGTTTAATAGCCGAATGAAAGGAATGGATCTCACATTCGATGGGTATTAATGCATCTACACCTTGAAAAAGATGGAAAAGTGTAAATGCTATGACAGTCTTAATTTTTTTTCTATATTCCCATAAAGTAGGAAATAACATATGGTTCCAATTATATTTGTGCTTGTCAATAACCCACTAGAGCATGGTTTTTTAGGATTTTATTGACGTCTTCAACTTGGCCATTGCCTTATAGATAGTATGCAAATGAGAATTTTGTTGGACTACAATTTTCGTTAGACCAAAAATTTTAAGTGTTACTTTCCACCAAAATCGCCAAATTTAGGATCCACAAGAAGGGGTTGACCCATGCCGCGAAACTCATGGGAAGAGTTGAACCCAATTTCCAACAATCTCCCCCCCAACACGTGTCGAGTGAGTTTTTAACTCGAGACCTGTCACTCTTATACCATTTGTTGGACTATGATTTCTATTATAACAAAAACTGCAGGTGTTAATATCTGCCACAATTTCCATAGTTAGGATACATGAGAGGGGATTAACCCATATTACGAAACTCACGGGAAGCGCTGAACCCAATGTCCAATTTTTTTTCTCAAACCTAAATGCAAAGTGAAATCAATGCAAAATTGTGCCTCGAAACGTGTTCCATGGTCATGAAACCACCTTTTCAGGACATTGAAATGAGTGAAAACATGGTTAAAGACAAAGCAAGTTGTCATGGCTACCATATTATTGGGTGTCAACATGGCTTCAACCCACTTGTTGAAATAGTCAATGGACACAATGATGTACTTATGGATGTCATTGAGTGTAGGAAAACACTTCATAAAATAAATGCCCCACTTGTAAAAGGGACCAACAATGATTACATGGTGAAGAGGAGTAGGTGGAGCTCACATATTACAGGCATAGATTTGGTAATTGGGACACTATTTAACCACTTGGATGCAACTGGAAAACAAAGAAGGATAAAAATAACCAACACTAACAATTTTTTGGTGGTAGCCACTCCCAAAAGATGGCCATCATAGGCACCACTATGGAAATCATTCAAGATCCATTTGACCTATTCAAGGGTAAGACAATGATGCAAAATGGTGTTAACTCTTGACCACTACATGAAATCACCAATGAGGAGATATCAAGGAGTTGGGTGATGAATATAACATCCATTCAGAAATGAGAGGACCTCATGACTTGCAAAAGCATTAATAATATAATTGGTGAAAGGCATAGTGTAATTCTATTTTGGACATGCCATATTGAGATCTTAGAAGTTAGTACAAATGTGAATGGTGCATTTTTTATTCTTAACAATGACCAGATTAGATACCCTAGGTGTGTAAGCAATTGAATATATGAAACTAGATCAGTGGATATTGTCAATTTTGGATTTAATGGTTGATTCTTTTGCATGATAAGTAGGCATTTTGTTTTTCTAAAAAGGAAATATATTTGGCCATGCCTTAATAATGTGTTCTATGATGGCAAGGTCGAGTCCCAAAATTTCTAAATATGACTGTGAAAAGGTGTCATGAAACTATTGAAACAAATATTTATAGGAAGAAACCTATTTAGGGGAACATGAACTCCCAATAAATATATGTTTAGTGATACCAAGATTAACATAAATATCTACCTTCATTATGGGCAAGATATTAGCCATGTTTCCTTCATAAAAGGCCTCTAGAGTAGGAATTGGATTTTTAAACCAAAAAACATGTCTCAGAGGTATGAAACCCTTGGTTTCAGTGAAGAACTGAATAGAAGGATTTGTTGTAGTTAACACATCTTGATGGAGAAAACAAGCACTATGGTTCATGTCATTCCATGGGTACTCAAGTGAATTCATGGCTTCAATAATTTCTTCATCATAGTGAAAAATGGGGTTGTTGGAGTTGAAGGTGTTAGCTATCATTATCAAAGTGATTGAAGAGGTCCAATTTTTAGGATGGAACTTATATCAAATCCAAGAGTGCATGAAGTATGGAAAACTCCCTTTTTCTTGTACATTTACTTGTAAATCCTTTTCTCCAAGGAAATGGGGCCCCTCTTGTCTTCTATAAGAGCCTCTTGACTTAAAAAAATTCCTTAATGATTGATCTTTGTTTTCCTCTATCTCAACATGCCACCTTATTTTGGATTTGGTTTGGGTTGAATTTGTCTCTCCAATACTTAGAAAAATATTTGTAAGCCATTTTATGGTTTTCAAAAGAGTTATTTTTAACTCCTCCGGTATGCACCAGAAGAGTTCACACAAATTTCTTCGGTGTACATCAGAGGACTTACTCCGAAGTCTTCCAAAATGATAATTCAACAACCGACCAACTTAATGCTAACTCCTTCAGTTCGATCGAAGTAGTTCTTACAAACTCCTTTGGTAGAACCGGATGAGTTCCTGAAAACTAATATAAGGGCCTATTTCACTTACCATGCGAGTTAACAATAACACCTTCGGTCCACACTGGAGAAAATCCCAACAACCCCTCTGGTGTACCTGAAGCACTTCCCAACAACTCTTTCTGTAAGGCCAATTGAAACCCCTATGATACAGTAAACCAAAGGACTTACCATTACATGTTCCGGTGCCTAACAAAAGAGTTCCATTAAACAACTTTGCTATGCTAATTTGGCCATTGTCCGAGTTGGTGCTAACTTCTTCAATTCATACCGAAGTACTTCCCTCAAATGTCTTTGGTATGACCAGAGACCTTCCCAACACTATTTTTGGTTATGACATTAGCGTCTCTCTGATGACCTCGTAACGCAAGCCCATGCTATAAGAAAGACTGCTTATCCCCCTCTTTGGACATTNCGAAGTACTTCCCTCAAATGTCTTTGGTATGACCAGAGACCTTCCCAACACTATTTTTGGTTATGACATTAGCGTCTCTCTGATGACCTCGTAACGCAAGCCCATGCTATAAGAAAGACTGCTTATCCCCCTCTTTGGACATTGCTACTGTCACCGAGACAAGATCGAGAGTTTTTTGATCCTCGCCTCACTGGTTATACATGTGGATAACATATCCAGGTATTCCCTAAAATATCACTCAACAATTTCACATTCCTATATATTGATTAGATATTAGGGTTAGGGAATGTCCCCAACAACCAAGGTCACCATTTCATCTGGCCATCCCCTCAGCTTCACATTTACTGATTGGTAAACCTTTCCCCATACCTTTCCTAACTTCAGACTCATAATAATGTCAATATTCTCTCCATTGTCCATAACCCTCCTTCCCAAAATTGTTCCCTGCACATGCCTACTATTCTGTGACCCTTAATCGATAATGAAGAAACCCTTGTCTCCCACCTCCATTTCTCCCTAATTCCACTATCTCTAAATATTACAAGATCAGGGTGTTGCTCACATATAGATTTTTGTCTAGCATTTGGCACCCTTAACGATTTTTTTTCCCAAGGTTTCTCATGACTTCTCATAACTGACACCATCATGAAACCCTCAGGTTTCAAGAGTTAGCAGAGCCATAGGCTAGTCATAGCAATAATTGAACCCTAGTCCCAAGGTTGTTCGGTCAAACAAACCCCATTTCTCTGAAGCCCTAATCCCCATACTAAAACAAAAATGTTTCAAGACATGGACAATTTTCGATGTGACTTTATTTTTCAGAGGATTTAGTAAGATTAACTTCGGTATTACCAGAGGATTTTGTGTTATCTCCTCCAGTCTTCACCTAAGCTCTTAGCATAATCATCTTCAATGGTAACTTGAACACTTTCCAAAACTGACGTCAATGAAAATCGATGGACTTTAAATAATCATTTCCGATCGATCCAAAGCCCTTTACAATATCGCCTATGGTATTCACCAGAGGACTTAACAAGTTTGATGTTGGCCTTCAATGAATCTCTTCTTATCATTGTCATTAGTCTATTCGATGGACTTGGTGATTTTCCCTTCAGTTTCAATCGAAGACATAAAATAACCAACATCAGTCTCATCGAAATACTTAATAGAATTTCCTTTAGTCTTCATTCAAAGATATTTACACAATCTTCATCGATAGTTACCAGGGGACTTTACAAGATTGCCTTCGGTTTTAAACAAAGGAATTCACATGATTTCCACTAGTGTCCTCAGAATATTTAACATGATATCCTTCGGTTTAACTGGAGGAATTTGTACAAAATTCGGCAATTCCCACCGATGCACTTTACACGAACCACTCTGGTGTGTACTGGAGCAGTTCCCACAAACTGCTCTAACTTTAAAATTCTCCTTATTGACCAATATAGATGTTTCTTCGCTAACCTGCCAGAATTGTTTCCAAAACTAAGGTAATCTCCCTCAAAACTCTCATAATGTCACCAATCATCCTCTCATCCTCAGATGACGATCTCCCAGATAACACTCATACAATTGATTCTTCAAGTATATGGTACAAATTTGCATAGGAAGATTTGTCTTTAATGATCACTAGAACATTCTTTTCTTATACTCTCACAGTGACTGCTATTTCATGTTTTATCACCTATATTATTGGTTTTATGCACTAATTTTGGATTTATGTTTAAGGTTTGGAAGAATAATAAACAATGGAAAACATGAAGAGAAGAAAGAAAGAAAGAGTCCAAAAAAAGAAGGAATATGTTGCAAATAAGAAGAGAAAAAATGAGGAAGCCAGAGATAAAATTAAAGTTGATCCAGAGGGGAAACAACTAAAGTAGAAGAAAAAGAAAAGGTGGCTACCGAGAAAGAAGCTGAACAAAAGGAAACAATTGAAAGAGATACAACATATGCAAAAGTAGTAGCAGAAGTAACATTGAAAGCAACAAATGAGGCTTCAAACAAGGAGGTTGAGGAGGAACAAAAAAAGAAGGATGAAGAAGCTCGAAACAATGATGCATCTTTGATCGACATCGATACCTCGTAGATATCAATAGGAGATACCATCAGTCACACCCAATTCAACAAGATAGATCTTGGGCTCCACACCCCATACAAACCAAGCAAGGTGCCCGATCTAAAGAAGTTCAAATATGATAAGGTCACGGGAAGGATTGTACAAGAGAAAATGAGGAAAGTGTCAGTCATGAGAGGCAATCCAATATCATTCCTCACATAGACCCTAGTAATAGAAAATGGTAGTGAGGATCGAATCTCCATAGCCTCCGTTAGCACTTCTTTCACTACAACGACAAAACATAACATCAAGAACTTGTACTGCCATAATCTAAAAAAGGATGCTAGAATTAGAGAGTTGGAAGATAATCACAAATGGGAGAAGATAGATGAGGGAATTCTGAAAGAGTTCAAGGCCAGTGTAGAGAAAGTTAGGGAAGAACTAGAGGAATCCATCATAGACATGTAGTCCCACCTACACCTCTTTCAACAAATGACAACCACTATTATATAACAACATAGTCAAGTGAAGGCCAAGAAAACCCGGTTCATCACCATCTAGGAAGGTTTATGATATATTTATATATGGATTGTTGAGAACCCAGACGCACCAATCGAGCCCCCTCACCCCTAAAGCATATAAAGGAAGATTGATTATGCTTCGTTGGACCGCTTTCAATAAGCTGGGAAGAGAGCAAACAAAGAGATGACCAACTCAATGACGATCTACACACAAAATCACGAGGGAGCATAAGTTTTGATACATAAGTGTTGTCTCCCTCCCATAGAAGAGATTGAAAATACCCTCACAATGGAGAAACTTCTCAAGAAAATCTAGCTGAGAAAAATTCAAAGGTGATATATAACCAAATATTCCACAAAGGTGACGATGGACTTGATAGAGAAACATCTTATATATCCCACTAAAGTCCACACAATGATCTAGGCATTCATGACTACCTTAGAAAAAGACATGCAAACTCTCAATGAAAACACAACCATGCACAAAGAAACCCTTGAGGAAATGTCTTACCACAGGATCATATCTCTCTGTGACTAGTTAGAAATGTGGATAGATTACATTAGGGATAGGATTCCATGAATAAGAAAAAACAACAAATTTGAATTTGCTGACAACTACATGCTATTTCATCTTTTTCCTAACTACCCTCAATTTTGTCCCCATTATCACACATGTCATTAGTTGGTGGGGGGAAGCTAAACAATTTTGTAACTGCTTCTTGAGGAATGAAATAAGTCATTTTCGAGAGTTAGTAATAGTTGTATAAATAAAGGAAGAATTCTATTTTGTAGGGGCTCTTAGAGAATTGTAGAAACTCAAGAAACTATTTTCAAAGATAATATTGTGTTAACTAATATTGAGAAGCCCTTAGGGCCAATTTTGATAGAGAGAACAATTGTCCGTAAATGGTGGCTAGTTGTCAACTATTTTTCAACAGATTATTTATTGTTTACAATGTGATGTAATAATTTACGGTTTCCCATAGACTATTTGTTATTTTTCTAACAACTGTGTTATTCTTTCTCATGTTTATGTCATGATCATATGGGTTGTTAATGCATGTAGTAATATAGCTTATACTATTCTGGTTATACATTTGTATACATGTGTTATATAGATTTGCATATTCATACCATCTATATGATTGGAGTGTTTTACAGAGTTTAGTTTCATTTCATCTCATTCACTTACAACAATTCTCTCCTAGCTAGGATAAGATAGGTTAGAGTAGATTATATTTATTTAATGATTTTAGATAGTCTTCATGTACATATTCATTTGCATAGCCATCCAACCATTCAACCTCATAACTAATAATGGCACCCATGCCAGAATCCAGATCGATCTCCTAAACCAAACGATGCATAATATAATTAGGACTATGTACCTGGGAGTACCCCGTACTGTTGCAAGGAATTTAGGCCCCATCAACATAATTATTGATAGAAGGAGGGCCCATTTTTGCATGGATAGAAAAAGTTTCTGACGAACACATGACTAGTCCTCTGAAAATATTCCTATCCAATTTTTTTTTCCTCATATCCCATTTGAATAGGAAATTACCTTTCAAGACACAAACCCCGCATTTGAAAGTGTCACTGATAGTCCCGAAACTCAACTCGAAGCTTGGTATCTTGTCCCTAATAAAGAGTTTGTTGAAACTCGTCATATTACTTGTGCATACACAAAANTTGAATAGGAAATTACCTTTCAAGACACAAACCCCGCATTTGAAAGTGTCACTGATAGTCCCGAAACTCAACTCGAAGCTTGGTATCTTGTCCCTAATAAAGAGTTTGTTGAAACTCGTCATATTACTTGTGCATACACAAAATTACTTGGGCAGTTACTTATAGCCACAAAAATCCCTAGGAGGAAATATACCCACATAAGATGACCCAATAATTGGGTCAATATTCTTTTCGACTCATTAGAGGATATGATTGAAAATTCTCCACAATAAGTGCCCATGCTCTTGAGTCAAATTCCTCACACTCCTCCCGGGTCTAAGCATAACTTTGATGGTGAAAACCAAGAACTTGAATTCAAAGACAACATGGGTAAAAATATAAATCAAAGATTAGTTATTCCACCATGGTTGTCCCAAGGTGCGCTGAACTTAGTAGAACCTTTGCATGAAATTCCCAAAGAACCAAAGAGACTTCTTCCAAAATTTGACCCAGACAAAACTGTCTCACTAGAAGATCATATAAATAATTTATTTTTAGCTACATGTCTTCTCGTTGTTCATTATGAAGACGTAGTCTATAGAATTTTCCCATACACCTTTGTAAACAAAGCCTCCAAGTGGTATTCTAACCTTCCTCCAGGTTCTATATCTAACTGGGAAGACTTTGAAAAGGATTTCATTGGAAAATTTGGGGAAGAGAAAACACCCATGACTTTGTACAAGGAATTGGGGGCTATTAAAATGGAAAAGAAAGAGAAATTGAAGGAATTTAATAAACACTTTACTATAGTCCTCAATACATTTTCTGTTGAAACATCTCCCTTGGAATCCCTAGAAATTGAATATTACATTTCACTTTGATTCCTTCCATATTTGTGTTTGTTAAACGAGCTAGAAAGGATTCCTTAGCTTGGAATTTTGAAGAAGATAAGGTTGTTGAAAAGGATTTTTTTTCTTACGACATTCACCTCTCATCCGAATAAATTAAATCAATTGGGAAAAATCCTTTATTACTGACAAAGCCTCCTGAGAAAGAAACCAAAGATCTGGACAACATAGTTAAGCTAGTTAAGAAGCTATCAAACAAAGTTGTTGATCTTAAGAAGAACGTTAGGGAAGGTCCCTCAAGGCCTAGATATTTTCGTCCAATCTTCAAAATAAATGACAATCCTCCAAAGCCACTCAAGGTCCCACAACTTACACTAAAACTGGATAACTTTTGTGTGTATAATTTATGTTCTTACCACCAATAGAATTATTCAGAAAAACCATCATAGATGATTTTAGGGGCTAAATTTTTCCAATGGGATTATTTTCCATGGTTTTCCCAAAAACAATTCTCCAATTTCCATTTTTTTCTAAAAATGATTATCCCAAATTCCATAGAATAAAATTATTTTACATTAAAAATCGCCAAAATTTTATAGAAACTATATAAAATCCTTATAAATTTGAATATTTTTACAAAACTATCGTCAAACATTTTACATTTTGCATATTAAGTACTAATAAAATTAGCCCATGTTTCTACATTTTAATATAAATTTCCATCCTTAAGATTATCCCTGAAAACCATGCCCTCAGTGGTTTAACTCTATGACCTTGGTCATCAACCAATTTCTAGATCAACAAGATTTAAATGACACAACCCAAGAAAGAAAAAAATGAAGAAACTATTGAGAAATCCCCCCAAGAGTTTGCTATGTTCCAATGGAATTGGTGTATTGACTCAGATGATGAACATATTGAATAGGTATTCAAGGGAGATACACCATTCATAAAATCTGCCTCCAGAGACTACAACTTACGCGAGAAGGGTGTTTTCCCTAACACTTCTTCTTCCCCGAAGACTAATACCTCTCTTAGGAAAATCATTTCCCCTATCCCCACTTTGAAACCAAGCACCCTAGCCTTAACAATAGGCAACACTAAATCCAACATCCATGTTTCAACCAACAACAACAAACCAAGCACTTCTATCCCGATAAATACTAGTAACAAGCCCAACACTCCAACGGATAAAAAAAGCCCAATGGTTCATAACCAAGAACAACAAGTAGACTAGAAATGCATTCTTTATTTTATAGTTTTATTAAAGATATGAAGAAAACTAAATCTAACATTTCTATGTAGGATGTTTGAACACTACCACAACATCGTGATCTGCTTCTTGATACTTTTAATCTCAACAACCCTCAAAAGAATACCATTGCTGCAGTTGAAAACATTCCTAAAGTTGCTAAAACAAAGCAGTACATAAAGTCGAAATAAAATATGCCATAAATGAAACAAGAGTAGGTGCACATTTGAAGTCCCATGTTCCTCCTTTTCTACTTACATATGAGATTTTAAATTTCAATGTACATAATTGCTTAGCGGATTCTGGTGCTTCTTCCAACATCATGCCCTACTCATTCTTCCAGAGAGTAAATGTTGTCCCACAATTGACTACCACAAGGATCATACAGTTAGATAGGTTAGATGTTAAAGTAAGAGGTGAACTTAAATATGTTATGATTAGACTTGCTTCTGACCCTAGATTTCATCAGGTTATCGACATTGTTGTTGTTGATATTCCAGAAAGCTATGGTTTACTGTTGAGCAAGGACTGGTCTTCTAAGCTTCAAGGTGACTTCTCTGTAGATTGGTACCACTTATGGCTCCTAGAAAAAGGTAAACCAAATTGAATACAGGTGAACAAAGAGGCTCACATGAAACATACGATAACTGAAATTGAAGGTAAGAATGAGCCTGTAAGATTCTCCCATACTGTGTTGGAAAATTATTTTTTAGAAAGTAACCATGGTTGTTATGAAGCACAACCATCTAAAATTCAAATAGATTCCCATTCTAAACTCCTTCCATGTAATCATACTGATGATAATGCTTGTATTATATTAAAATAATTAGGTTATTGTGTGATTAAACCACCTATACATACTAACATATGGACTATGTTGTTTGATGTCTCTAAATATCAGGAAGGAGCCGGGGCAGGATGGATTCTTATTGATCCATAACAATGTAAAAATATCATATCTCGTCACTTAGATTTCAAATGCACCAACAATATAGTTGAATATGAATCCTAGTCCAAGTCCCAAAAAAATCCATCGACCTTAAGGTAAAATTCCTTCAAGGATTTGGTGATTTAGAGATAGTTGTCCGACAAGTAAGAAACACTATTCATTTCATGTCTCCTAACTTGAAAGGTTATCAACAAGAGGTATGGAACCTACTCTATTCCTTTGAATATTTTGATATTGAGACTACACCTCATTGTCAAAATGTTGCTACAGACATTTTGGCCAATGCAACCTCTAAATTCACGCCTCTTAATGATATTTTTTCTGTTGAAATTATGTTAGTCCTTCTATATCGGAAAATTTCACAAAATGGAGGGTATTCAACAATGATACTCAAATTATAAATTTCCTTACTAGCTCAGACGTGTCCCAAGAATCAGTAATAGATGATAAAGCACATGAACAAGATATTGAGAACTATCGAGATGAAGCAAGTAAGGTGAAAGAAAATTGCATTCCAAGAAATGTGCTAT
>SNQJ01S0014893.1:0-11611 GCA_010110895.2 Picea sitchensis
GATAAAACATATTTTTTCTTCTAAAAACAAGGTAACAATATTCTTCATAGTTATTGTACATACCATGTTTACATAGTTTTTGTACATATCTTGCATATTTATTTCTTAGAAGATAAGATGTGTTATCACTCCAAGAGTCACTCCCAGACTGTAAATGAGAGTAATCTCAGTAACATATAAATTTAAATGGATTAAAATAGTTTGAATAGGTGGATCAACAAGAAAAGAGTAAAAGGAAGGACATCAGAGTGCTGCAAATACATTCCATTGGGAATGGAGTCATAACATTATGCAGATCACAAGAAATCAGGCTGCCTACCATACAAAAAGCTTATGCAAATATGGATAGAAGAATAGAAGGTAAACAAAGAGAAGAATATCCACATAACAAAGATCCTTTCTATAATATAGATTAAAGAGTGCTTGAACAATAATCTATTATTAACAAGCAATTACCACAAAATTTCCTTTGCAGCTCATGAATTCATTAACCAAAGGCATCTTTTGATCTTCAAAATCTATAAATATTGATCAAGAAAGATGATAATAAAGAATGGAAACAAGATAAAAACAGTCAGGTATCACAAATTTCATGAATCTCTAATGGAAGAAATGCCTACAATACATGCCCTCAGGCTTACAAATGAGCAACTCAATTGCTCCTCTAGATCTCTCCTCTCTTGGATCATGAATCCAACCCCTCTCCAAGAGCTCTCTCCTTCATTAAATAGAAAAATATCATCCAAATATCCTTAGGAGGTCGAATCCCATCTCTTTCATTGGATTCTAAGCCTTGGATATAGGTGGCACCAATCAAAGAGACAAAATCCAACAAACTGCTAATTTTTAGGAAATTGTTGGAAGTCTTTAATGAATTGTTTCCAACTCACTGCATGAGGTCTTAATGGAGCTAAGAATTAGGTGAAGGTATCCCTTGACATATAACTGATCCATGAGTAGTCATTCGAACCCTCCTTGACAGTTGGAAACCTCCCAACAAGGCAAATATCCAATCAGTTATGAAAAACAGAGAATTGGCAACACATTTCGTAGCGCAATGGTGTTTTAATTCTTTCTCTCAATTTACAAACTGGGCTAGGCTGAAATTTGGTCAGCAAGTCAACAAGGATATCATCTTCCTCCAAAAAACGTTTCATAGAAACCCACTTCAGAGTTTGGGTTTTATGATCAAATTTGTAACAGCAATCACTACAACAGTTATGCACATTCCGTAGCACCCTTTGTGTGTCTGGCTAGGTGATTCCATAACCCATTTTTTGTGTTTAATATCTCTCTAACCATAACACTTTTTGAAAACACGAGAGAGTTTTTTTTTATTTGGTATGTGATGAACAAAAACCTAAATTTTTCAAAAATACCTTCTCATTTGTTCATAATCCAAGTTTTAAGTTAGTCACTCAAAAACTGCAAAAGCGCAGCATGCTCTCAGTAGAAACGTAGAGTGGTCATTGAGAGGGTTTTTGGAGGCCTTCCCAGGGGATTTTTGGGATGCAAGAGATGTGGTTGGAAAGCTTCTGATGTCTTCTACACAATGGAATCATCAAGAACTGCAAACGCCTTCTCAAAACCCCTGAAAAACTGACTTGAAGTTAAGCTGTCAAAAAGTACGGGAACCCTCCTATAGCAATTGTGTTTTGGAAAATTATCTCAATTCATAATACAATCTTATGTGTTAACATCTGGCTCCACAGGGGACATGATCCCTGTGAGATGCCAAGAACATGCAGTTTCGACAGCCTTACACTCCTTCAACTCTGTCCAGGAAATCTGCATGCCCGAGAGCACCTTTTCTCTTTATTTGAAACTGAAAACTAACTGCAAACATGATGCTCGAGAACCGAGATTTATTCTTCCTAATCCTACCTAATGAACTTCTTCCTCTATATTAGGTAAAATCATGCTTCCAATGAAGCCATATAAGACACTGATTAATTGATAAAATTCTTGATATGGATCTGTAAAATAGAGGAATCCATGGAATATAGAAATGCAATTTGAAAAGATAACAGAACCAACCTTCATTCGACAAGAATGTGTTGAAATCTATGTTGCTCAAAGACTCCAGATAGTTAGAAATAGGGTCATAAAAGCTACAAATAAATACCTCTTTATGTTGTTTAATCTGAAGATCAAAAGGTCTCTGCATATCCTCTTTCTAATAATGGATGTTGCCTTCAGCTATTTGCAAATCTAAACATGACTGCGGGATGATTCCACTACTAATCACAGATCTTTTGATGTCTGCTGCAGATTCAAATTCAATAATGATGGATATCGGTGATAAAGGAAATATTAGTTGCCTCTGAAGCTCTTGGGATACTAAATGCATATCAACAACTTCTTTATCAAAATCTGAGGCATCCTCAATATCATAGTCAAAACTATAAGAAACACTTGAATCAAGGACAAACGTGTCTACAATATTACTATCACCAACATCCTCACAATCAGATTGAATACTAACTGAATGATGGATGTGGAATTCAGATTATTTACAACAGTTATCAAAAATAATATCAACCGGGTAAATCTTCTCGTAATATGAATTGAAAACCATGTGAAAATCCTTCAAATAATGGATACTAGCAACAGGAAGGGATTGAAACCATTCACAAGCATGTTCTTCTAAATAAAATTTGAACATCTTGATCAAGACATCCTCGTGAACAAAACCATGTTCAAGCATGCATTTATGAAAATTCAATAAGTGCTCACTGGGATGATCATGCTTGCTTCCTCTGAATCTCGAAAGATAATTGTCCCACTCAGTTATAATCGACACTGGATGTGGAAAGTCGACTATATTTGAGAAGTCACATAAAGCATACCTCCGAGCCAAGATAACTTCCATTGCTATTGTTGTCCTGTATCAGTGAAGTTGCCAACAGTTTCTTCCTTCATGGAGTGGAGTCACCAGGTGAATGATGTAGTCTCTTATATGTGACCAACCCTTGTTCACCATCAAAATATGGATTTGATCAATGTCGTTCTCCCATGGAAGATTTCTTCACTTTCGTCCCCGAAAATGATGCCAAAAATGTTATCACTCCAAGAGTCACTCCCAGACTGCAAATGAGAGTAAGCTTGGTAATATAGAAATGCAAATGGATTAAAATAGTTTGAATATGTGGATCAACAAGAAAAGAGTAAAAGGGAGGACATCACACTATTGCAAATACATTTCATTGGGCATGGAGTCATAACATTCTGCAGATCACAAGAAATCAGGCTGCCTACCAGACGAAAAGCTTATGCAAATATGGATAGAAGAATAGAAAGTAAACAAAGAGAAGAATATCCACATAAAAGATATCCTTTCTGTAATATATATTAAAGAGTGCTTGAAAAATAATCTATTATTAACAACCAATTACCACAAATCCTTTGCAACTCGTGAATTCATTAACCGAAGGCATCTTTTGATCTTCAAAATCTATAAATATTACTCAAGCAAGATGATAAGAAAGAATGGAAACAAGATAAAAACAATTGGGTATCACAACTTTCATGAATCTCTAATGGCATAAATGCCTACAATACATGCCCTCAGGCTTACAATTGAGCAACTCAACTGCTCCTCTAGATCTCTCCTCTCTTGGATCATGAATCCAACCTCTCTCCAAGAGGTCTCTCCTTCATTAAATAGAAAAATAGCATCCAAATCTCCTTAGGAGGTCGAATCCCATCTCTTTCATTGGATTCTAATCCTTGGAGATAGGTGGAAACAATCAAAGAGACAAAAATCCAACAAACTGCTAATTTTCAGGAAATTGATGGAAGTCTTTAATGAATTGTTTCCAACTCACTACATGAGGTCTTAATGGATCTAAGACTTAGGTGAAGGTGTCCCTTGACATATAACTGATCCATGAGAAGTCATTCGAACCCTCCTTGACAGCTGGAAACCTCCCAACAAGGCGAATATCCAATCAAATATGAAAAACAGAGAATTAACAGGACATTCCGTAGCGCACTGGTGTTTTAATTGTTTCTCTCAATTTACAAACTAGGTTAGCCTGAAATTTGGTCATCAAGTCAACAAGGATATCATCTTCCTCCAAAAAAAATTCAGAGAAACCCACTTTGTATTTTGGGTTTTATGATCAAATTGGTAACAATAACCGCTACAGGAAATTTCGTAGCGCCACTGTAAAACAGTTATGCACATTTCGTAGCGCCCTTTGTGTGTCTGGCTAGGTGATTTTGTAGCGCATTTTCTATGTTTAATATCTCTCTAACCATAAAATTTTTTACAAAATTGAGAGATTTTTTTTTTGTTTGGTATGTGATGAACAAAAACCTCCTCTAGTTTTCAAAAATACATTCTCATTTGTTCATAATTTAAGTTTTAAGTTAGTCACTCAAAAATTGCAGAAGTGCAGCATGGTCTTTGAGAGGGTTTTTGGAGGCCTTCCTAGAGGAATTTTGGGCTGAAAGAGATATGGTTGGAAATATTATGATGTCTACTACACAATGGAATCATCAAGAACTACAAATGCCTTCTCAAAACCCCTGAAAAACTAACTTGAAGTCAAGCTGTCAAAAGGTACAGGAACCCTCCTATAACAATTGTATTTTGGGAAATTATCTCAAATCATAATACAATCTTATGTGTTAACAAGATGTTCAAGTGAAACAATACCTATGGAAGAATAACAAGATAAGGATTGCTATCATGATGACTACAAGTCAAGCAATACACATGAGAAGATGAAGTACATTGACAATCCTTGGTAACAATTCCTATGGAAGCTATTATATAAGTAACAACTTCTAGATAAGCCAAAATTAGAATCAAACTTGAAGAGACCCAGAAGAAGTCAAAACAAAAAGAAGTTAGCAATCAAGAGGAAATAATAAAAAGACTTGTGAAACTTTGCAGAAAGCAATAATGATGAAAACATAAGCGTGGACTCTCTTAGATGGAGGGAGCTGATTACAAAATTCCAAAAGAAGAGCATGCATTCATGCATGAAGAAATGATTAGGAGGGAGATAATCCTAAATAATATGATCCATTGAGGATTATGAAGTATCTATCCATGTTCCCATTGAAAGTAACAACCATTATAAGCAACATGTGTTCAAAAGAAGTATTCTTCGAAAAGAAGCCTCAAAGTATTCTTGGTTGTCCATCTACACCCATGATCCTATGATGAAAGGAAGAAGTTGGAATCTTTAGGGAATGGAATCTATAGAAGACTTCATGGAATCAAGAGATGAAGTGAAACATGAAGATTCCAAGAAAGAAAGAAAAGCCAGAACAACCAGTTATTATACCAAGAATCACAAGACTACCAACTTGGTTTGAACCCACTATAAGCAATCAAGCAGAATAAATGGAAGTTATCATGAAAAACAATATATGTAAGAAATTGTCAAAAAGGGTTATGAATGGAAGCATTGCGAGATTCAGAACTATAAGTTCTTCTAGAAGGAGGAGAAGACTATGATAACAACTTATTCTTGTAAATCAGATATACCTCTATCTGAGCTATTATATCTCTTGCAGTATCCATGGATTGAAGTTTATATCAGTTGGTTGTAAAAGACTGTTCTCCCAACATAGCATTTGAGGAAGAAGCTTATGTAAAGAAATCTCAAGTTTTTGAGGTATACCAGAAAGAGACCCATGTATGCAGATATAAGAAGACCTTGTATGGATTCAAACAACTTGATGCATCGTATATCATATATAGTAGAAGCGTGGTGAAAAATTTCTATGACAGAGATAGTGTATTGGAATAGTTACTCAGAAGTCCGGGATGATGGATTGCTAATCCATGGAAAAATTTCATGATGATAGAAGAAGTGCTACTTGGATATGTTTCAGTTTGAGCCTTGCCACGATGTCATGAGCTAGAAGGAAACAAAAGTGTTGAATTCGACCATGATATATATTGTAACGATCATAGATACATGAAGCCTTCAAAGAAAACAAATGTTCCATAACAGGCCAAAGTACATTGAGATCAAGCATTACATTCTCCGTGATGAACTCCAGAAAAGAGAAGTGGTTCTCCAATATATCTCCATAGATGAGCAGATAACAAATATTTGGGTAAAACCTCTATCCAAGATGAAAAGTTTGCAAGTTGGGGCTTGTGGAAACGACTTCCTTATTGAAAAGGGAAGAGATTACTCCCAGGTTGGGTGGGAGAACTGATGTGTTATTGATTTATGGAAAATCATTTTTCAGTTCGAAAAATGTTTCAAGATGAGAAGTTCCTTTCCAGTTCAGAAAGTGGTTTGAGATTTCTGACGTACATGCATTTTCTAGTTCGAAAAATGGTCTAGATCGGACAATCATTTTCATAATGAAAATGGTTTGATAGATTGTTGATGTACCATAGACAATGATTCCCCTTGTGGCCAGTGTGGGGGAATGGTCTGTGAAAATAATTCTTCTTGGCTCTCACTCTGATTAGTGGTCAAGTAGAATGGTCTACCTCGTCAGGCAGTCATTCTTTCAAAGTTCACAGTTGTGAGCAGTTTATAAGAATGGTTTGTTTTGGAGGTTGGTTCAGGAAAGTCATTTCCATTAGGAAGTGGTTCGGATAGTCATTCCCTAGGGCAGACTCATTCTATCCAGGTTTCACTGTGATTAGTGCTGGAGGAATGGCCTAGTTAGGTGAATGGTCCAGGTTCAACAATCAGGGACAAGCACTCCCTAAGGAAGACACATTCTCTCCAGGTTGCACTATGACTAGTGCCAGAGGAATGGCCTAGTTAGGTGAATGGTCTAGGATCAGAAATCAGGGACAATTGTTCTTCTATGCTTGAGAAGAATAGTCCAGATAGCCCATGGCCGATGTTTTACTTTCTGAAGGTAGATGCTCTTCCAGATCTCATAGACGTGAGTGGAAGAATGTCCCAAATGACTCAGTTTATATCATGATATTATTTCTATACAGGTTGATATCAGATGATATGATTGCTATGGAGACTATATGTCTTGGGACAATAGATGTATGCTACTGTGGTGGATGTGTTCCATTGTTTGTGACTATGTGTCACTAATTAACTAGTCGTGTGCTACTTGGTGTGGTTGTGTACCACTGGATAGTAGTTTTGTACTACTGTGGATAGACACGGTTGTGTTATATTGAATGACATTGTTTTGATTGCCATATAGACTATCGGTAGTTTTGAAAATGATTATTAGCTATATGGATAATCAGTGTGCTAGTGAACAAACATTCTCTAGGCAAAAAATGGTCCAAGACATTTATTCTTCTAGGACGTATGTCTGGATTAGAAGAATAGTCCTTGTAGCCCATGGTGTGGCTTCCAACATATGTTGGAATAGTTATTCTTCTAGGACATATGTCCGGATTAGAAGAATGCTTCTTGTATCATTTTGTGGAGTGAGTGACTTATTCAGTATCATGCCTAATTACTCAGATGGAGTATGGCTTTGAGAGATGATGTAGTTGATGCTATCAGATGATATTGATAATTATGAGGGTGCTTGTGATCTAATAATGAGATAGCCTGTATGGCTATGATGATGCTACCGATTGAATGGTATGTTTGTGCTCAAGACCATTGCTTTCAATACCTCCCTATCTAGGAGGGAGTGTTGATATTATTGTAGCTGTAGGAGGTATTAACCTCCATGTGTAACCCTGACAAGAATAGAATATTTCCGGAAGCAAGAAGAAGCCCTAAAGCATTGGACATAACCCTAGAAGATAAGTCAGCTAAAGGAAATATTTAATATTGAGTTTTTAGCCTCTATAATGAGAAGTCAGCCCAAACATCTAAGGAGGAGCAGTATAAATACAAGACGCTAGATATCATTTGGCACACACAACTTGAAACTGCAGAAATGTAAGAGTGTGCACTGCAGAAGCTGAGTAAGTGTGCAAGTCTGAAGAGTAGCTATAGCTATAGCTATTGCAGCCTGTATTCTCGATTTAGGCTTAGAATTTCTATTGGTTATGGTTTGGAATTTTTTCCTTGTGTGCTAGCTCTGGAGAGAGGTACGCTACATTGATTGGCTATTAGGCTTAGGGTTTTCTTCCAGAATTATTCTCTGTCAAGGTTAAGGTGCTTGGGGGTGTCTTCAACCTATGGTTGGGTGACAATATTGCTATATTGTCTATGGTTAAACAAGCACACATTTGACTTTGACTTGGTCAACCTTTGAATTTGGCTAAACACTCAAACTTGGCGTCTTAGCTTGCTGAGAGTACCGGGAGGTGCGTTGGGTTAGGGCACACTAGGATATCTAGAAATTATGTCAATATCTTCACTTAAGGTGCCTCAACAAGAGGGTTAGGGTTTCATTGCTGCAACAAAAACATATTGCAACTGCAACTGTAACTGAGAAAATCCTCCCAATTGTGGGAGAAGATGGACATTAAGTTGAAGAGATATAAAATATTCCATCAACACATAGATGGGTAGATAAAAGTAGTCAATAGGACTTTGGTGCAACTTTTGAGGGGTAACAGTCGGAAGCATCTAAAGACCTGGGATGAAAATATGATCTACATATATCAATATTATAATAGAGTAGTCCACACTTCTATTGGTAAGTCACCTTTTGAAACTTGCTTTGGATATTTGCCACCTTCACTCTTGGATGTTGTATATGGATAGAAAGGAGGAGTAAGGGAGAACCTCACAAGAGATGCATTGAGAGTGGATTTTTTTTTTGAGAAGATTAGGCAAATCCATTTGCAAGTACAAGAGATGTTGAAGAAATCACAGAAAAAATGCAAGGCCATACATAATCAACATAGAACCAAGAATTCATTCAAAGTGGGAGACATAGTTTTGTTATAGTTGAACAAAGAAATACTACATGATCCTAGTAATAATATCAAGGCGTATGTACCTTTCAATATATTGGAGAAGGTGGTAGATAATTCCTACAAGATCATTCTACATGTGCATTTAATCAATAGTGAATGTGGAGAATATCAAACTTTGCGATCCTTCCATGTTGGATCAAGAGGAAGAATAGGTCCTACCTTCCATAGAGGACTTAGCACCAGATGCTCAGGTAGAGTTGGTATAGGACAAAATTTTGCAAAAGCAGTCTAAAATTGCAAGAGAGAGGCAGCATGACCTTTTGCAAATTGGTTTGAAAGGACAACTTCTAGGAAAAGAAAAAGGGTACTCGAGGGATAAGGTAGAAGATAAAATTTCTCACCTCATTCAGTAAATATTTTGGGGACAAAAATCCTCCCTAAATGGGGAGGTATGATCTAGATTGTATCATTTTACTATTTCCATATATTTTGATGCTTTCAAAGTGGAAAAAAATGGAGGAATAATCTTGCAAGGTCATTTTAATGGCAAGCCCCAATTTGGAAAATTGGGATTTGAAATATTCCGAAGCCATTTCATCTCATCAAATGGAATTTTTTGGTGTCAAAAACTCCAATCTTTTGTTAATACCCCTTGACATTATTATACACATTGATACCTTTCCAACAATGTAAAAATCACATCAATTAGAGCTTGTATGCAAATTTTGTGTCTCTTGCAAGTTAACATACCATGTTGACCACCATGGTATGAGTGTATGCCACATCAACTCCCATTACTCACACATATGGGGCTAGACACATATGTATTTTCAAGAATATTCTAGAATCTTTGAAACCTTATCACAATTGAGGCTTGAGGAAGTCAAAAAAACCTACCCCTGGATGGCTATCAGGCAATGTTAAATACTAAGCCACTAGGAGGGGAGGGGTTCCATTCCTTAGCATTGTATTTTTTCCATAGTTGAAAATAAAACCTAGGAGTGTAATTTTCAGAGCATATCAGAGGAGGAGAGATTTTGTAGAAGCCATATAGGCCACAGTGTTAAAGGAAACTCCACAAAAAGTGCCTCTTTCTTTGTACTCACATTTGAAGAAAAGGGAGTAGAGAAACCTCACCTTTTAGTTGAGTTTTCTTTCATATTGGGTTTCCTAGGTGTTGTGCCAAACATCAACACATTACCTTTTTCTTGTATTTTTGCTTTTAAAACCATTTTTAGCCAAGAAAATGGGACCCTTCCTTTTCGACTTGAAAACCTCTTGACTGAATGAGAAGAGATACCTCGACATCTTGATCTTTGATAAAGTCTCTCATCCCCTCTAATTAAGTTTATTTATCTTGCGAGTCAATTTGGTTTTGGGTTTAACACTTATAAGTTTTAAGAGACTTTTGTGGGCATACCAGAGTAGTTCTCATTAAATCTACCGACCCATCAGAGGAGTTCTCGTGATTTCCTTTGGTACACACTGGAGGAATTCCTCCCAAATGCTCTGGTGCATACTAGAGGTCTTCCCGCAAACATCTCTGATATATGAGTCATTCACTGGATAATTTCTTCGCAAGTTCATCAAAAAATGAACCAAGCCACTGGAAGACTTTCCACTATATCCTCTTATACATACCAAAGAATATCCCACCAATGTTTTCGGTTTGAAAAGCCTTCCACCGAAGGAGTTAAAAACTCTTTCATTGGTTTTCCATGTCTAGCACCGACACACTTGATATCCACACCTCCGATGTCTCGAATCCTAAACCTTGTGAAAAGTTATAAAAGGAACATGTGTCCTCTCATCCCTCAGTATGCATGTTATTATTCATTGCTAGAAAAAAAAAGGTTTCATGTGCGTAAGAAGTGACGTCCCAGTCAAAACACCTCCACATCCCCTTTCACCATCCACATATTGCTAGTTTACAGGTAGGGATATAAAACTTATATCCTTGCTTCTTCATTTTTTTTTTATGTTTGTTGATTGTTAGGGTTAAGGTTTCCCCACCAAACCTTCATTAAACAATCTACCATTTAACTCCTTACACCTCCCCGAGGCCTACCTTCCCTTCATCTTCCCATGAAACCTAACCCTAACCATGCCATGCCTCTTGTACCCTAGCTAACAGGATCCACCTGAACCCTCACCTTAACCAGATGATCGATTCAGGTAAGGACCCCCCACACTAATTCACTAACTTGCACCATCAAATTGATCCACTGCCCATCGAGTTACATCCAACCTCACTATCATTTAGTATTTCTACGAAGTATGAAACAGGTCTCACTCGGACCGAACTCACCCCAACCTTGAAACATTTCCAGACTCGAGAAATATCTCGGCTCGATTCTAAATCAAGTTATTCCTAGGCTAATACCATCTTCTCGGAGCCTAATCTACCGGCCCATCCATGTAGAACCTTGGTCACCCGTGCAAACCATTGATAAAGCACTTAGTCAATTTTAGCAAACCAAATATATCGGTGTAGTTTGCACCAATGTCATCGGTACACTAACTTGCTATATCGACATAGTTGTCATCAACTACGTTGAATCCCATTTCTTTATTGGCACAATTATCATCAATTATTTCGGTTCACCCAAACTAAACCTGATTTAATTCAAACTTTCACCATGTCGCCCATAATCCTATCTTCTTAAGATTTATGTGTATATATATTTTTTTTTATTTTCTCGAAACTCGATAAAAACGTCCCGATGCCTGATCAATTCCATGTTATATAACTCCGGAACCTCCCAAAATGATTTTTGGTTAAAAGAAACTGATAAAAAGGGCCAAAAAGGTGACAAAAAGAGGCCAAAA
>SNQJ01S0014893.1:11621-29147 GCA_010110895.2 Picea sitchensis
AGGGTACAGGTCGGCCCCACCATAAAGTGAAAGATAATTAATGTAAAAGATAATTAATATGGTAATTATTAAATATATTATGAGTTATTATGGTTGGACCTTTTGTGACAATAGACACTATTGTTGATAGGTTCATTCTAATATAAATAAAGGTAAATTCCTCATTGAGGAATAATATCACAAGTCTGAGTTTGGAAATGTTAGCAAACACTTGTTCTTGGGAAAAGTGTGCACCTCTCTTGGGCGCTAGCCTTTTAGGGTTTGTGAGCACCCTTTTGTGTGCTAGGTATTTATGGTTGTGGAGGTATTTCTCTTGAATAATATAGCAAAGGATTGGCTGGATTTTCTTCCCTTGTTGAGAAGGGTTTCCTAGGATACTTCTTGCATACTTGTGCATGGTGTTTCTTCTTGTGATCTTGGTTGCTGCAACAAATTGTTTATGGTTTAAGTAAAATGATAAAAATGGAATTAACTTCATTCTTAAACCTATATTATTGAAAAATCAACATGGTATCATAGCATAGGTCTTGAAGAACCCATTGCACAAGAAAATTTCAGTCATCCTCTCTCTTCTGCAAAACCGTACGACCCTCCTAGTGTTTCCAGAAAATCCATATGACCTACCTTTCTGAGGAGTTTCAACACTTGTCACTTGGAAGTTGGGGATAAAAAGTGTATGGGACTGTAAGACCTCCTCCAATGCACCTCCAACAAGCTTTATATTGCATTTCCAAGCATTTTTACTTTTTGGCCCTAGCGTTTCTAGGGTTTCGCTAATTTCTGCATAAATTTTAGAATTAGGGTTTCTGCAACTCATTGAAGGAGCTCTTAAGCTCACCAGTGTTCTCCTATATTTCAAATGCTTATTTTTGGCAGTCATAAGTCCAAAAAAACATAAAATTTCTAACCTAGCCTAGCCATTAGGTTTTCTATCCCAGTTGACAAGGTTGGTGAAGAATATAAAAATATGATGAATAGAATCATGATGGAAGCCAAGCTTGGTGGATCAAGCAAAATCGGTTCCTGGAAACCAATACTTCAAGGAGATGATGACATAAACATATAGGCATCCTCAAGTATGCACTTGTATATATTATGTGTATCATTATAATGAGGGTACTTGCAGGAGGAAGGAACCTTTTCTTAATTCATAAATCCAGAAGGATCCCAGTGCATTTAGAAGAATAACACACTGGAAGTAAAGACTTCAGGTTTGATTGTTTTAATTATCATGCCTCTAACATACATTTCTAAAGTTTGATACATTACAAGTAGGAGTTGAGCTATGACAACAATCCTTAAATTGTTTTGATTTTAGATATGTACTCTTTATTCTCCTTTAGGAGATATTTTTGTCTTGTTTCCTTTCATTTGTTTTCTTGTTCCAGAAAGGTTAACAAAAAAAGAAGATGGTTATACTTCAGACTTCAGAGGGAGTCAAAACTATTTGAGGAGGAAGAAAATAACCATCATTGAGGCAACCAATGCAATAATGCATGATCATAATCTTTCTATGATTATGTGGGCATAAGCATGCATGACACAGTATATGTTCAGAATAGGCGTTTCACCAGATTTTGAAGAAACATAACTCTCGAAGAAGCCTTCACCGGAGTGAAGACCGAGATTGAACACTTCAGTATATTTCGGTGCCCAATGTATTTTCATGTACCCATAGAGAAGAGGTCCAAGCTAGACCCTTCAGGGAGAAAGGATACATTTATGAGATAACAATGAATCTTCGAAGACATATCAGATCTACATCCCTGGTCAGAGACAAATTGAGACAAGCAGAGATGTTTCCTTTGAAGAGGAGATATCATGTAAAATATTCAGATAATCTCATATGGAGATTAACAGTGAGATAATACCTTCTCCCCCTTCAATTGTTCAGAGGAAGACATATATTATTCCAGGCGATCCAGTTGCTCCAGTTGATATGCCCATAGATATTGCAGTAGGGCATAATAGGCCTGCCTAGGCTTGACAAACTCTATAAGAGGTAGAGGAACATACAATCCCCTCAAGGCACATCCCAAGAAAGCAAAAGATATTTTCTATCTACCCTTCAGTCATGATCCACTTGATTGATTCTGAGCCTTCTTGTCATGGAGAAGCGATAGGTGAACAAGTATGGAAAGATGCCATTACATAAGAATACCGGCATATCTTAAAGAATGATGTATGAGATATTGTTTAGAGACCAGAAGGGAAGTATGTGGTGACTTCCAAGTGGATCTATAAGATTAAGCATGGAGCCAATGGACGTGTCGAGAAATATAAAGTGAGATCTGTAGCCAGAGGATTCTCACAAACAGAGGGAGTTTTCTATGATGAGACACTTGATCCAGTAAGACTGATACACTTTCATCCATACTACCATCCATGAGTTGGAAACTACATTAGACGGATGGATTCTTGATGAGTTTGGGTTTCAACAAGAGTGTTGTTGATCCAAACCTATATTATTACAGTGTTGGTGATGAGAGGCTGATTTTGGTGACTTATTCAGAAAACCTTGTTATTGTATACAAGTAAGATTTGACTTCTGATTTCGAGATGAAGGATCTGAGTATGATGCACTACTTCTTGGGACAAGAAGTATGACATAGGACCAATGAGATTTTCCCGATTCAAGGAAAATATACAGTGGGAATATTAAATAAGTTCAGTATGGCAGAATGCAAATCCATGACTACACCGATGGTGATGGATTTGAAGAAAATGAATGATGATGATTCAGACGATATTGATCCACAACTGATTGGATCATTGATGTATCTGGTTAACACCATACCTGATTTATGCTATGCAATGAATGTACATTAGTCAATTCATGAGTCAGTCGAGAAAAAATCACTAGATAGCAGTGAAACATGTATTGAGATATATATGAGGCATAGTTGGATATGGCCTGAGATATGCCTCCAGTGTAGACTTGATTTTGCATGGATATGTCGATATAGATTGGGTAGAGAGTACACTAGACTGGAAGAGCACATCAGGTTTTTGTCTTACCTTGGGGTTTTCCATGGTTTCAGGGTGCAGCAAAAAACAAAGCTTTGTGGCCTTGAGTACCACAGAAGCAGAGTATATAGCATTGAGTGTGCCAGTCCACAAAGCAATTTGGCTTCCCAAGTTTCTGAAAAATTTATTTGATCATGAGATGATACCTATTATTATAACCAGAGCTGTGTGAATCTCTCTAAGAACCCTGTGTTTCATCACAATACATTGAGATAAAATATCATTATATTAGAGACATGGTGTAAAGGAAAGCAATACACGTGCAATACCTTCCTACACATGAGAAAATTGCAGATATATTACCAAAACAAAGTTCGAGTACTTCTGTGAAAGACCTATCTTGGTGAAGTTTTCCTCCCTAGCTGAGGGGGAGTGTTGATGACTAATACCAAGATGAAGTTCGAGTACTTCCGTGAGAGATTTGGCCTAGTGGAGAATGCCTCCCTAGCTGAGAGGGAGTGTTGATGATTACAGTTGTGTGAGACATCCTGCAGGACACAGACTGAGTGAGTCAGCCTAAGAGAGAGCCCATGAGTTGGGTGTGCCCATGAGATGGGTGTGTAGTTCCTCTCTGAGATAGAGATGGAACATTGTGCCCCTATTGATATAACCCTAATTTTCACCAAACATACTTACCTGACATCAGGCCATCCCATATGCCTTCTTTGTCAAGCCAATACTGAACAACTCTTCTTAAAAAAACCCTTTTTAAAGGTCCATGCACCCTACTCCACTACTGCATGAGTGTACACACTAGATACCTCACTACAACCCGCGTGTACCTACAAAAGCATGAAAAAGGAAAGTTGTTGATGGGACACACAACTTTGGGTAACTTAACTAAACCTTTTGGCCATGCATGGCCGGTCATTCGACCAAATACCTAGCTCCTTCTAGCCTATAAAAGAAGGGGTAAGGGTCCCATTTGAAGGAGAAAAATCATAGTAAAGAGATTATACCCAACTGAGCATTCCCCTTGTCCCAACCTTTAGCCATCCTTGTGCAAAGAGAAGTATAAAGAAAATAAGTTGGAGGAGAGTTGAAGAGGAGCCCAGGACCAGTTTCGAGGAGCAGTGCTGACCACATGTTGTAAGTTTACTCTTGTGAAGATTAATAGAAAAGTAATAATTTTCCCATCCCACCATATCATGTATCCAAGTTGAATATTTATTTTATGATATTGTCACAACTAACCCAGCAATTAGTATATGAAATGCATGTTTGCAAATTTTTGTAGTTTGTTCATGTGTGAATGTAGGTCAGCTTTGGGAGGAGACTTGCAATCAAAGAGTGAGTGAAAGCAAAGGGATCGACATCAAACGAAGGACTCAAGGTAGAGTTACTGAATCTTATTTTCACCTTTGTATTACATGAATGTGGGGTTTTGTGTTGGGAGAATAGAAAAGAGTAGAAGCCTTTGAAAAGGTCATTTTCTGCATGCATGATTAGAGCCCTCAAATGCTAAGTCCGTAGGAGGGATTCCCACCCACAATAGAATTGGTGACCATACTGGGGAACTCTAGGGTTTCTGGGAGTCCTTTTTTGGGTATTTTAAAATAACAATTGTTTCATTACTTGTTTTTAGAGTTTCTACAAAAGTCTGAGCTAGCAGGGATTATGGTCTTCCATACCAGTACTCCCTACTTTCTTTTCTTGGCTACATTTTATTTTTGGGAAGTCACAGAGGTGCACACGGCCTGTATAAGGCCTACATGCGTTTACACGTGCCCAATATTCACGCAGCCTGCGTGGACACGCTAGCTGATGAAGTAACAGTAGCGTGGCTAGGTTCAGAATTTTTTTATTAGAGAGGCAATAATCCTCTCCCTTGTCAGAAGTGATACTTCTCAGGGGTTTTCTGGAACTCATTCTAGTCTCTGTATTTTGCAGTTTGTAGCTTAGGTTTCACCTCAAATTGGTTTTTTTCTTTGAAATTTTCCTTGAATTGTTTCCTTTTTCTGTCAAAGTAAGTTTCTAAGTCTTCAAGAGATTCTAGTTCTCAATACCAGTAGTCTCTTCCAATGCTTGATTACTTGTCTTTTCATTTTTTGAATATTTGCAGTGGTACACACAGCCTGCATAAGGTCTGCATGTGTGTACATGCGCTCTGACCTTACACAACTCGCTTGCACACATTGGTTGTTGAACTGTCAGTAGCGTGCCTGTTGAGAATTTTTTTTTTTAAGGAGAGTCAGCCATCTTTTTCCTTGTCAAGATTTATACCTCTCAGGGGTCTTGGTCTCCGTAATAGAAGTCAACAACTTAGGTCTGATCACAACAATAACTTTCTTTTTCATTAAAAAGTTTTTCATAGGGTTTTTAGACAAGTGTGAGAGTCTTTTTTTATCAGTTTGTGTGTTATTTTCAATAACTCTTTGTGATCTATGCTTAGGCCAGAAGTTTTCTTGGTCTTTACTTGTCGTCATTTTTCCTTTTTGTTTTGCGAGCATTAAATAAAATAAAATAAAAAACTCTTTTATTTCTTGGTTTGGTTAAGTTGTTGTTGGTTTTCATTAATAACCAGGAAAAAAATTTCTTTCATAAGTTCTTGGTTGTTTACTTAGGACAATAAGTAGCTCGTAGTCAAGAAAAATCCTATTTTGAGTTTGTTGTTCATAGATCTTAGAAAAAAAATTAGTTTGAAAAGTTTATTAAGAATTGTGTCAAGAAGAAGTTATTTTGTTTCCATCTTCCTATTTATCTTTTCTTTCGTCTCCCAAACATCATTAGTTTCACTTTCATAACATTTGACTTAAGACAAGCCATAAAAAATTAACGATTAATTAAAATCAACTAGACTTTATGCTTGTAGGGTCCATTAATTAGTCTAGGCTAGAGCCTTGATTTAGGTTGGAGAGGAAACTCTTCAAGGTTGCAAAACATACATAAGAGCCTGTGCTAGGGAGTGTTAAAAGTTCACTATCGTGATAGTTATCTGGGACCCCCCTCTTACACAGGGGCTAAACACGAGGTCATGTGCAGAAAGGTAGCGGAGATAACCCCTCCAAAGCCGAACAAATCGTAGTGGAGAACACATATAGAGGGCTTGTCTTGGGGTTCCGTCGATTGCATTTTCCACAGGGCTTTGTGGGTCTCGAATCTGTTCAAGGTCCTCAGTTTTCTTCCAGACCACTTGATTTCGATACCCTTGATAGGTTTTGGGCTTGATACCCTGCTCATTGTGGTCTACCCGACTGTCGACTGTACCCACCTGGTGACTGTTCGTGCGCTGGAAACCTAGTTGCCTATCTTTTTTAGAGACATACACAGGTGACTGCAAGGGTATACCGCAGTACATAGGACAGACATCGGGCCACGCTTTGTAGAGTATACCCAGAGGGTTCTTCCATGTTCGAGTTACACTTGCACCAGTAAGTTGCTCTAGTGTTGGTTGTTGTAATTGTTCTTCCAACTAGTTTAGTGTTTGCTTGTTTTATCTTGTAGGGCCTTTTTTTCTAGTGTGTGTTGTTTTTGAATTAATAGAAAGCCCTAGTGTGTCTTTGATATTCTCACACAATGGAGGATCACAAGCTCCATCAATCATAAAGTCTTCTTGGCCTACCATCGATTACACTGGAGCCACCCCCGCCACCACTAAGGCGAAAGATAAACCAACAAGGGTCTTTCGAAGCGACCGAGTCATAGGAAATTGTGCCCGACCAACATCCGGAGGAACCAACTATTTCATATCTTGGAGCGGAATCTCTCGGTCCACTCGAAACTCCAACGACTGATCTTTCAGTGCCCATCATCGTACAGATTTATCCTTACGGGCGCTAGACAATGTCACACACAGCAATGGAAACAAATGTTGCCACTTCTTCTAGGAATTCTTCTATTCCCACTAGAGTTGTCGCCACAGGGGGTGTTCCACCTCCTAACCCACTGTCATTGGTCTGAGCCACCATCGTATTGATTGCCTCTACCTCGAGTAGTGGTCTGATCCCATCTTTAGTAGGGGACACTGCTCCTTTCACACAGAGTGCGACAGGCCTTCCGTTCTCATATGGGATGCCTAGCTCAGGTACAAGTCATGTACTATCCTACTCCACTTTATAGACTTTAGGTCTGGGGGTAGGGAGCTCTAATGCTCCTCTACAAGGACCCATGGGAGGCACTTCAGCCCCCTTTAATGCTTTCCCTTACGGGGGAGGTCATATACCTCCTTCGTCCCCTTCACTCGGCGGTACCCACCAGCAATCTGCTGGGCCAAATACACACCATAGTTCATCTAGAGCAGGGAGTCGAGGACCACCTTATTATAATATGCCAGTAGGTTCAACACCATTTTCTTTGTTCGGTGCGTTTGGTAACAACGCTTTCTCATCAGCTGCTTTCCCAACTGGGGGAAACCCCGGTTACGGACAACCTAATCCTATGCAGGGTACTATTCCTGCACAGGGGAAAAACCTAGGAACTTCTTCCGCATCAGTTCCTTGGAATTCTTGGCAGGGATCAGTTCCCTCTTCAGGAATGTCGATCTGGGGAAATTCTTTTCACAACTAATGGAACCCCGAGAAAGGTGCAGTACCTATGCCCATGGGATCATCATGGGGCAAACCTTCCCAAAATACTCCAAATGTAATGCACGCCAAACCATCTACATCCTATTTCGGGAATCAACCGATGATGCCTCCTCAAACGCAAAATCCATACGTTGTTCATGGGCATGGTTTTTACCAAAACCCCAGCCAGCAGCCCAACTTTTCCTGGTAACCTAGTGCCAGTCAAACTCCAAGCCCCTTTTTCCATGGTTATCACTAGCAACCCAAACTTCCTTTCCTAGATACCTTGCATTTGTCAGACTTAACAACGTTGTTGAACGACCCTATCTGTCACAATCCGCGTTGTCCCCCTATGCCGATGAAGTTGCCTTAGAACATACCAAAGTTCGACGCCAAGACTAACGAAGATCCAGGATATCATGTGACTACTTTTTACCTTTGGTGCTCATCTAATTCATTGAAAGATGATTTCGTACAGTTGTGATTGTTTCAACGTACTCTCATTGGGAGTGATATGAAATGGTACATTGAGATTGATCACTCAAGATACTCTTCCTTTGGCGAATTGGCAATGGATTTCCTAAACCATTTCCAATTACCTATGCGATACGATGCTGGAACAAAATTGCTGGCCAATTTTGAACAGACAAAAGAAGACCATATCTCTGATCACATCCGAGAGTGGAGACGTTGAAAGATTTTGATTAAGGTACCAATCCCACCAGCATTCCTACTAGAGTGGTTCCTTAAGTCTTTGGTCCCATAGTTATCCAAAGACGTCGCAACGTCGGGAGTGTTTTTGGAAGAAGATGCAATCATGAGAGCTCAACAGCTTGAGCTAATCTATTCTCAGTCTGGTCTACTATACGAGATCTTGTCAGATGTGCCACGATCAATAATTGATAAAACCAAACAGCAAGCTAGATCACATGCCGATGGTATTATTGGTTAAGCACAAACAAAGCCCGTTGCACAACTGACGAAACAATTACATCAATTTTATATCCAGCATACAACGGCCAGCCAGACTACTGTTTCAGCTACTCCCCTACCCAAACGTCGGATGTACGCAATGTGAAATTGACAAATATGAAGGCCACCCAGTAGCCTAATAGAAAGAAAAAATAATGTAAAAAGGGTAAGGGGGATAAGAAACCCACTATTAATGTTGGCGAGTGCAACACCGAAAAAAGGAAGCCGAGGTATCTGTGTAATCTGTGTGCGGAAGACCACCCGACTAACCAATGTCCTCGGCTTGCAAAGGCCCAAAAGTTATTATCACAGAAACAACCTACTGTGTTAACAAACCCTTTTCAGCATGGCCGAAATCTAACTCAAGCCTCTACAAGCATGGAAGGGGGCAGTTGTTACACCTTAAAATTACTCACTTCGATAGTGTCGCAAGTGTTGCCATTATGAGTGTTGTAAGTGTCATATCTTGTCCGCAAGTGTCGCATATTGACTATAAGTGTTGCAAGTGTCACAAACATCATTCTGACATCTTGCATATGTCGTGCCTCTAACGACATCACAAAGACACTTAAGACACCTCAAAGGCTAGTTTGGAAGAAGAGAGATCAGTTGACAGGGAGAACAAGCCTTTTGCCATTGGAAAAACCACTCAAAAACTAAATTTTGGAGAGGAGCGCTCCCCTACCCACTATTAGGGAGTGTTGGCACTCCCTGAGCCTCTTTGGAGGAGTGTTTGAGTTCCATATGCACCCTTATGGGGGAGCGCTACCCTTTTTTGAGCAAATTCTGGGTTTGTTAAGGCAAATAAGGGAAGAATCCCTCAATTCCTGAAGGTAGTTGGATTCGAATAGATGGTCAAGGCATGATCTTAGGGGAGATTCTCAACTGAAGGAGAAGAATCCTCAACTCATCCCAAATATCTCTCAAGTGGTTGCACCTCTCCAAGGTTATATAAGGGGGCCTTCTCATGGTGAAAGGCACAAGGAAGATTGAAAATTATACCTAACTTATGATCTCATAAGAAGGCATTGAGAATGACAATTGAGAATTACATCAAACTTATGATCTCGTGAGTGAGATGTCATCAAAGACATTAATGGAGATTTATTGAGCAAAGGGGTTGGACAAGGAGAACTGGAAGAAGATGTTGCACCTTCATTCAAAGTATTGTAAGTACTTTTACTTGTTCTCATTAATAATCAATGCTTGGCCTATTTCTTTCAAACTTGTGCTTGTTCCACATGATTTTTTCTGTAGTAGATGGATCTATGTTTGAGCTAATCTTAGTAGAGTAGGAAGTATTTTGTACCTTTGTTTGTTTTACAGGACCTATCAGGGAGCTTAGGATCGAAGCTCAGCCAGGACTTTGCAGGGACAAACGTCGCTAATAAGGTACATATCTTTCTCCTTCTCTTTCATTTATTAGCTTGATTAGATCTAAAAGGAATTCAATGTCCATGTTAAGCACTTTCTATCTTGGCCTTACGAGTCTAGAGGCCAAGAGGGAATCCACTTGTCCGCAGGGGGATTCACCTACAATAGAAATTGGCGACTCCACTGGGGAGAAGCTTTGATTTTTTGTTTCCATTACCAAATCTTGTTTTGGCCCTTTGCCCAATGATTTGATCTTCTCCGTATTGTCATGTTGATTCTTAGATTTGTTTGATTGCCTCTTTATGTCATCATGATCACCCTAATTGACTGAAATTTTCTGTCAGAGTGCTAGCACTCCCCTTTAGTCTTACACAGAGCATTGGAATGCTCTGGTGCCCCTTACACTAGAGAGCTACCCCATTTTTGTGAGAAATTCTCCAGAATTTTCATCTTCTGAAGCTATTTCTTGGTTTTGGCTTTTTCTCAGGGTCCCATACTCTCAGTCCATCTTGATATTGGCTTTCAAACACCCTTTTTTCTGAGAATTCATCCTCTTTTGTTTGGGATTTTGACATCTTCTTTCCTTTCCTTGAAACCATTCTTTGTCTTTGCTAACCTAGAGTTAACTTGCTATTTTCTTCTCCTTTATCTGACTGAGTGAAAAATTTTGTGAGGAAATCCAAAGGTCTATTAACCTTTTCATTTGATCTTTCAGGTCAACTTTCCATCATTTCTCTTTTTGTTTGAGGTTTTTGGTTCTCATTTGCAATTTGGTTATCTTTGTCCTTCTTGTCTATTTCACGACGAGAGTGTGTTTTTTTTGTTTTGTGTGAGGTTTGCTTCTGACTGTTTAATCCTGAAGTCTGATTGGAATTTAGAAGTTATACATCTAATTATCATTCACATATAAGCAAAAGGATATATTTTAGTGATTGGTTTGGATGTTAGAAGGAATTTCTGAATTTTTTAGCATTGCATTGGATTTCATTGAGAAACACTTGTATGAGGACATTGCATCTTAGTGTTTGATAGTGAAAACAACTTTCTCCCTTTCCCTTAAATAGCCATTCATCAAAAGACAATATTGCTTATCATCTTCTTGTGATTTTTTTGGGATTTGAGTCATCATACCATCAGTTTCATTGTCATGCACCCTTTGAGTAAAGAACAACCATAAAATCAACGCTAATTAAAAATTATCTAGAACTTTTTTATTTTTAGGATCTTCTACCAACATTAGACTAGGATTATCACTTTGGATTAGGCTTTGAGTGCAACTCCCCGAAGTTTTTCAAAACAAATATTGGCATCCTGAGATAGAGAGAGTCAAATACAATTATCGCATAGGCTTTCTTGGATCCCCCTCTCACACAGGGGTTATGCACGAGGTCACATTCGGGTGAATTACGGAGATTATCCCTCCATGGATCAACTGTTTGTAGTGGTCGGATCGTATATTGGGGGTCACTTGAGGGTATACCCACGATTATGTGTGGGAGCCTCTCGAGTTGATTTCGGACTTGTTATCCTACCCATATGTTTGGATTGGATTGTCGACTGTACCCGCCCAGGGGCTGACTATGATTTGATGTCCTTTGTTTCCATAATCATTAGGTATTTACACGACATGATGGTGAAGGGAAGTCTCACCGTACCTGGAACAGACATTGGTAAAACTCACTCGGGCTCCTTGGAGGGTAAATCCACAATTACTGCGTGGAAGCTTGCACCAAGGTGAAAGTCCGTTAAGAAGGTTGCCATTGTAACTGTTCCACCATATCCTAGCCTCTTCTTGACTTGGTCACACGACGTTGGATTTCATCACCAACTAGTAGGATCATCGAGAGAAGTCTTGTTTGCTTGGTTTTGATTCATAGATTTTATTAGCGTATGCTATTTCTTTTTGTTAGTTGGCCCTAGATTTTCAGCGTGTACTGTTATTCTCCAAAATTGAGCCTGTAAAAGATAAAGGTCTTCGTCGATCGTGTAGGATGCAAGGGATGCCTCTGGAAGGCTACCAACCCTCACTTCCTAACCCTCCAGAAGACAACTACCGTGAAGAGGTAGAAAATCAATTTGACGCTGGGAGTGTTGTTACTCCTCTGTTAGACAATCAAGAAGGCGCTTTGGTTACAGTTGAGAATTCCACTCCTCACACTACATCTATGTCGATAACCCCTCTCGAACCACTTTTGCTTCGTTTGGACTCCCTTGGGAACGTCATAGACAAAGAGGTCCCACAATTACCAATGAGATATTTTACCGAAACATATATGGGATCCACAGAACCAATCTTTGGTGATGAGTATAAGACTCATGTTCATCCTACCACTGCAGTAGATACGAATCCCACACCTGCTCGTTTTGTATGGAGGACTTCATCAGGGCGTGATCTCTATGAGCATTTTGAATCCTTTCGACAACGCTTTAATCCTCATGACCCTCCTATTGAAAGTGGACCATCTGGTCAAACTATGAATCACCCCATCGATCAGGTCATTAACCCTACTTTTGCATCAGCACAAGTCTATCCTAATGTTGCATCAGCACTTCGATCCTTACCCCCACTTTTACAAACTTTCACTCTACAGCTCCACATGTTCCGCACGATCCTGCCAGGACATCTTTTCACTAGAGAATGCAGACCCTTGCCAGCCAAATACAACCGACTAGAGGGAAACCACCATCCGTCGGACCTATCCCTCATGGAGGACCACCATTATATGGTGGGCCTACCCCTCCCGGAGGACAACCCCCTTTTCATGCTCCTTCTAGAGGGAAAACTCCCTTTGTCAGTCATACCCCAGTCGTTAATCCACTGCTGGCAGGGGGGCAACCTTCGTTTGTTGTAAACCCTTCACAATCCTGGGGAGTATCTTCAGGAGGCATTTTTACCCAACCCCGCGTTGGGGGGCACTCATATCATAACCCACAAGGAGGAGTATCAAATCCTGTTCCTTCTAGGGCATCTTATGGACAACCTTATCCGGGTGGCATCCCAAACACCACCTGGAGTTCTCAGGGACAACAACCTTATCCTCCTCATGGGTCTAATGTGTATCCTCCTCCAGGATATACTCCTTACCATCCTCAAGGGAAAAATGTTTATCCTCCTTATGGGAAAGCAAATCACCAAACTTATAATGCTCAGAACCCATCAGGTTATGCAAATGTTTCTCAGCCATCATCAAATCCTAGTTATCCTGTCCAGCAACAACTGTATAGGAGGACCTACTTGTTACAACTATCCACCTAACCTAGTTTATGGTCCTACTGGTGTTCCTATGCCACACCAATATCATCCGCAAATTAACTGACAACTACCTTTCCTTGTGACTTTGGATCTCCCAGACTTGTCTCAGTTAACTAATGATCCTATTTTTTATTCACCGGTTTGGCCAGTTATCCCAGCTAAACTTCCTTCCGATATTCTAAAATTTGACGAAAAATCTAGAGAAGATCCAAATAACCATGTGATGACTTTCCATTTGTGGTGTTCATCAAACTCCCTCATGGATTATTCTATACATTTGTGTCTATTCCAGCGAACACTTACGGGCTCAGCAACAAAGTTGTATATTGAACTACCATGTGCTTCTTTTCATGATTTCAATTCCCTTGCCATGTCTTTCCTCATGCACTTTCAACTACTTATTCGCTATGAGACAAGTACTAAACTCCTGACCTCCCTTCGTCAAACTGACTCCGTGCATATCTCTGACCATATTCATGAGTGGAGACGACGACGGGGGATGATCAAGGTAATCATTCCTGACATATTATTGGTGGAATGGTTTACTAAATCACTTTTACCCCAGATCACTCATGATGTCGCTATGGGTGGCGCGGTCACCGAGGAAGAAACCATTGCTCTGGATCAGTACTTAGATTTGGTTTATTCACAATCTGGTACTTTGTATGATTTGCTTCTAAATGTTGCTCGAGCTAATACCTATCCATCCAAGCCATCATCCTCATCTCATGCGGACGGTGTTATCGGTTCCATCAAAACTCAATCTACTTCCCAGCAAACCACACTCTCCTCTACCTCCCCTCAAGATCAGATTTTTGAGGTGAATGCAGTTCAATCTGCCCCTTCACAACAATCCATAGGTAAGAAGAAGACAAAGAATAAACCAAAAAATACCAATAACAATGAACAACCAAAAAATCAAGCTCAAACACCTGCTACCAAAAAGCAACCACAATGGAAACTAAAATTGCCATGTATCATTTGTAGTGATTATCACTACACTAGAGACTATCTAGGGAAATTCACAACCCGTTGTGCTTACTCATCCTTTTCCATAGCAACAATCCATGGTTGCTCAAACCCCCTCTCCTGGGGTAATTTCTAGCCATCCCCATGATGAGGCCTCGACGAGTGCACATATTTATATGTTTAATGGGGTTAATTTGAACACTCACTCTAAGACATACGACACACCAGGTAACCCTGACAAAGGAAAGGTCACTAACGGTACCGATACTTTACCGGATCCATTGTCGTCCTCTGTTAGTCCTCCATCGGTTAATCCTCCATCTGGACCACTTCAGATTGAAAAACCTACATTTGACTCTATCTTATGCCCTCCTAAGAGCACTATTCGCAAAGCTACCTTTAATCCTAGTTCACATGCCGCCCAAAACTACAACATTGTTGAAGATTTGGCTCAAGCACCGTGTTCTATGTCTGTGTTAGAAGTTCTACAGCACTTCCCCAGTCAACGTAGAACGCTCTTGGATGCTATTGGCGTTGTTGATCCTGAGTCATCCAACCATATCATGTTTAACCTGGACAATTATGCGTCTTGACTCTCTCACCAACTTTCTTTCCAAGTTGATGTTGTTGTTCACAATCAACAAATCCACCAAACTATTCTGTATGAGGGAGCCTCAACTTGTGTCATGTCTTTAGCATGTTGGAAAGGCTTAAAATAACCCGCACTTAAAAAATCCCCAATGATGTTACGCGCCTTCGATGGGCGAGGTTTTCATCCCCATGGGATTTTACAGTCCCTGCCCATCCAATTGGGTGGAAAAATTGTCATTGTTGATGTCAAGGTGGTCGTTGCTCCCCTCAATTACAACTTGTTACTTGGACGAAGTTGGTTTTAAGCTATGACTATCGTTGCCTCGTCGGTCTTTCGATGTGTACAATTTCCTCATCAGGGAAAAATTGTCACTATTGATCAATTAGATTTATGCATGACCGATGCTCATGCTCCTGCTACCAACAACATTCCTTTCTTGGGAGACCACAAGATCACGTATGAAAGTGTTGGTGTTGGCTTACTGAAAGATTTTAGCCTTATGGGTACCTTCCCTACACCACTTCCACCGACTACACATCATATACCCACTTTCGATATGATTTCGACCGCAGCTTATAAATATTTGGAATCATCTGACCCTTGGATTGTACCTAGTCCATTGGAATTCGATGCACTAGGTGACACTGTGCCACTTATTCCAACCAAAACATCATGCGTTTCTATCCAATCCGCTTCTCCCTTGTCGAATGACCAACATCTATTGGCACCCGATAGTTACTTGATGCCATCATGATTAAGTTCCTTGCCGTCTGTGATCGACTACATTTCCCCAATTTTTCCCTCGGATGAATCTATTATAGAAATGTTGAACATTCAGGAGGTACCTTAGGATGATAACCATCATCGATCCTCTTTTCTTCCCCCTCGTGAAGAAATTTGGGCAGATATACAGTCTTTATCCCCTCTTAATGTCGACTTTCCATCGTCTCCCATGCCTTCAACTTCAAATGATTTGGATCCAGTAGTTGACATGGTGATCTCTTTGGTAGGGTTATTGGAGCTTGATCTCCTTACCCCTATCGTAGCCCTCGACATGTATTCCTTCCAGAGTGATTTTCTTCCATCCAGTGAAGATCTCTTGGAATCCATGACCGAGTTTTGTCCCTTGACATGGTGTCCTTCCAGATCGTTATTCTCTTGGAATCCATGATCAAGAAGAGTCCACAAGCATAGTTTTTCCTTTGTATAGAAAGCTCGTTAAAAAATGAAACAGAGGTCACGAGCACAGTTTTTCCTCTCTGTAGCAAGCTCGTTAAAAAATGAAACAGAGATCATGAGCACAGTTTCTCTTCTTTGTGGCAAGCTCGTTAAAAAATGAAACAGAGGTCACGAGCATAGTTTCTCTTCTCTGTAGCAAGGTCGTTAAAAAATGAAACAACAATCTAGGAATTGAACCCGGAGCCCTGAGCATAGCTCTTTTTCTGTGTCAAGCTCGTTAAAAAATGAACCAGTCACCTCTCTTGAACCTTCTTTTCATCAACTCTTATCCTTTTTCTCCATCTAGTAGAGAAATTGGTGACAACCTCACAGTCAGTGAATGAATTGAATGTTGGAGGGCATGTCTCCAGCCTTTGATGATCATTCTGGAGTTAAGCCACTAGCTTTCAAGATGGGGGCATATCGATCTTGGTCTTTGTTCTTTCTCCTGCTCATAAATACATGAGAATGCAACCAGGTAAAATTTTATCTCTTTTTCCTACGTGCATGGATGTACAAAAAAGGAACCCCTTGGAGTCTTCTTTAAACTCTTTTTAGACTCTCTAAATTTGAAAAGATTGTCGAGTGATCTTGCTTCCTTTCTCACTCGCTAAAAGGTTTGAAAGGGCGTCTTTCGAGTGATAATTTATCTCTTTTTGGCCTCGAGACTAACATTACGAAAAAGGACAACATTGGAGTCATCTTTAAGTTATCTTCAGACTCTCTAAATATGAAAAACCACCAAGTTTACCTTCTCTAGACTCGTTCAACAATCATACATTGAAGGGCCCATATGGGACCGAACCCTTACTTCTTCCAGTTCACTAAACAAAGGAAGAGGGACTTACCAAAGGTGAGTCATATCTAGCATGTGTTACCCTCCTCAAGCTCATTAAATTAAAAAGAGATACTTGTCTATGTGGATGGAGGAAAAATTGAAAGAAGCAAGCCAAGTAGTTTTTTGAGAACACTACTAGTAACTCTTACGGTCTCCCTTGAACACAGCACTTTGTCTTTGCTTTCATTTTAATCCATTGAACCTCTTCACTGAGCCAATCCTTTGAGTTTTTTTTACTCCTTTGGGTCACCTAACAAAAGTCACAGCATCCACTGCATTATCAATTTTTGGTCCATGTCACGTTTTTTTTTATGTGCCTCAGTGTTCAAGGGAAGTATCTGCCTCAAGAGTCAGCCATCACAAATATCCTGTTTCAATACCCGTGTCAGTCCATGTTCATTTTATCTACCAATTACATCTTTGTGTCAGTTTCATGTCGTTGATGTGGGATACATCAAGGCCCTCACTCAACGAGTCTATTCCTGTCAACTTCAACACATTATCCAAGAACTAGGCTTAGAAACTAGTTAGTACCTTGGGACCTGCATGCCTCAATGAAAAGCCTCCTTGTGTCCAACAATGGGTTTACATCATTGACCTATGATCAGATGATTCCACGGATGTTCGAATTCATCTCATCCATTCAAATTCGTTAGAATGTACTAGAGAACCTTGGGAATCATTGACATCAATGGTGATCTCCCTCGCGCTTGTTAACGGTTTACATCATTGACCGGTAATCAAGTGGTTTATGCCATGTTCGACATCAAGACATATA
>SNQJ01S0014893.1:29197-64362 GCA_010110895.2 Picea sitchensis
TTGGGATCGGTAAGAAGACCCTGGGTTGAGTTTTCACTCTTATGTATTCTTTGCCCAGGTTGCGAAGGAGGTCTTTTGAACTATGACACATATATCGTTGCATAGATCCACTTTGTATTGGGCGTGGCTATGTCTTGTCATCTCGTAGATCCACTGTGTATTCATTGTGGCTACGATCAGTTCAAGTCATAGGAGTATAGATCCATAGTGTATCTTCAGTGGCTATACCTTTTGTCAATATAATTATGGATCCGCAGTGTATTTTATGGCGGCCATACCTAAAAAGTCTTTATCACTCAAGCATAGGTATGCCTGCCTTGGGTTTTGAAACATGTCATAATATTTGTTTGATGGTTGTGTGTAGATTTTCTCGGTCTCTCTGCGTCCATACCCTTTCTCAAAAAATTCTACAAAGTAATTCAGTCATCATCATCTTCTAACTTCATACTTTGGGGGGCAATCTGTTACACCTCAAAATTACTCACTTCGATAGTGTCGCAAGTGTCGTCATTACAAGTGTTGTAAGTGTCGCATATTGTCCGCAAGTGTCGCATCTTGACTATAAGTGTTGGAAGTGTCAAAAACATCATTCTGCCATATTTCATATGTCGTGCCTCTAAAGACATCACAAAGACACTTAAGACACCTCAAATGCTAGTTTGGAAGAAGAGAGATCAGTTGATAGGGAGTACAAGCCTTTTGCCATTGGAAAAACCACTCAAAAACTAAATTTTGGAGAGGAGCGCTCCCCTACCCACTGTCAGGGAGTGTTGGCACTCCCTGAGCCTCTTTGGGAGAGTGTTTGAGTGCCCTATGCACCCTTATGGGGGAGTGCTACCCTTTTTTGAGCAAATTTTGGGTTTGTTGAGGAAAATAAGGGAAGAATCCCTCAATTCCTGAAGGTAGTTGGATTCGAATAAATGGTCAAGGCATGATCTTAGGGGAGATCCTCAATTGAAGGAGAGGAATCCTCAACCCAACCCAAAGATCTCTCAAGTGGTTGGACCTCTCTAAGGTTATATAAGGGGGCCTTCTCATGGTGAAAGGCACAAGGAAGATTGAGAATTGTACCTAACTTATGATCTCATAAGAAGGTATTGAGAATGACAATTGAGAATTACATCAAACTTATGATCTCATGAGTGAGATGTCATCAAAGAAATCAGTGGAGATTGATTGAGAAAAGGGGTTGGACAAGGAGAACTAGAAGAAGCTATTGCACCTTCATTCAAAGGATTGTAAGTACTTTTACTTGTTCTCATTAATAATCAATGCTTGGCCTATTTATTTCAAACGTATGCTTGTTCCACATGAGTTTGTCTGTAGTAGATGGATATATGTTTGAGTTAATCTCAGTAGAGTAGAAAGTCTTTTGTACCTTTGTTTGTTTTACAAGACCTATCAGGGAGCTCAGGATCGAAGCTCAGCCAGGAGTTTACAAGGACAAACGTCGCTAATAAGGTACATATATTTCTCCTTCTCTTTCATTTATTATCTTGATTAGATATAAAAGGAAGTCAATGTCCATGTTAAGAACTTTTTGTCTTGGCCTTAGGAGTCTAGAGGCCAAGAGGGAATCCACTTGTCCGCAGGGGGATTCACCTACAACAGCAGTCAAGGACCCCCTCCGTCTTCAAAGAATCCTGCATCCGCAAATGTGTATATGATGAAAGGTGATGCCTATATCTCAACTAGAGCACATAATTACATCAAGACAAGCACCTCTGAGAAAGGTAAAGAATCTGAAACCCCATCTCTTCCTATCCACATCGAGAAGACATTGGGAAAAACCATGACACGCATCCCAAAAGGTGCATTTAAGAAATCTTCTCACAACCCAAACGCAAGAGCTGCCCAAAACTACTCTGTGGTGGAGGATTTGTCTCAAACCCCTTGTACAATGTCTACTTTGGAAGTCCTCCAAAGCTGCCCTTCCCAAAGAAAGGCTCTGTTAGCCGCTTTAGGATCCACTGAGACTTGTAATCTGGGTACGATCATGCTTGATATGACCGACTTAAAATCTCGTCTCCCTTATCATGTAGCATTCTAGATAGTAGTGGCTTACACCACGAAAAATTTTAATCGGAACATTTTTCGCACAGTGGTTGATGAGGGCGCCTCAACATGTGTAATGTCTTTGGCATGTTGGAAGGCCATTGGCCAGCCCGTTTTGTCTCCGTCACCTACTCTTCTTACCACTTTCAACTGTCATTCGTTCCAACCACAAGGAATTATCCCCTCTTTTCCCATGCAGATAGGAGGGAAAACCGTGTGTGTCGAGGTTGAAGTGGTTAACGCATCTCTCAACTACAATATCTTGTTCGGAAGGAGTTGGACCTATGCTATGAAAGAAGTAGTGGCTACAGTTTTCCGGGTCTTGTTGTTTCCACACAAAGGTCGGATTGTGACCATTGATCAGTTTTCTTTCTCCCGTCCTGACCCTTCATTGGGGGCACCCGCGGTCCCAATGATTGATAACCTTCAAACCGGCGTCGTCAACATAGGGGTTGGTTTGTGCCCACCTTTGATGGGCACTTTTGTTTACCCACCTCCTCAAGGTGATGTTAAATTCATATCTGACCACCATAAGGTTGAGGTGTTCCAAGTTTTGTCGTTTCACACGACTTACTTCAACGATCCATGGATTCTTCCTTCCCCATCGGCCACGATGGAAGGGACAGGGCACCATGGTATGTCCATGCCCTTTTCCGTGGCAGAAGTAGTGTACTCTTTAATCCAGCAAGCTTCGGTCGACCTCGATCCAACTCCTGCACAAGATTTAGATCCGATTCTAGAGCCTATATGGGCTCAAGGTTCCCTTGCTGATACAGATTCTTTAGACTTAGTCTTTCCCTCAGATGAAGCAATCATGGAAGAAATGACTTGTATGGACAAAACCTGGAATGATCTCCATCACAGACCTTATTTTCTTCCAGAGTTAAGAAGAATTGAGGTAGGGGAATTCACCTTGACTATGACTGGAGATAGGTCTTGTCCTATTAATCCTTTGGCTACACATGTTGTTTATGCCGAGGGTAATATGGAAACCATCACTAAAACTATACCTATAAACATCTACAGAACCCCTGGCATCGTAGAGAATGTTTTCTTTGGAGCTGAATGCTCCCTTGAAGAGATTCAAATCTACACAGATTTATTTAAGGAATTCCGCGACGTTTTTTCTTGGTCTTACGAGGAAATGCCAGGCATCGATCCAAAAATTGTTGAACATGAAATAAGGACTTATCCTGGCGCTAATTAAGCCAGTTCGGCAAAATCTTCATCCAGTTAATCCTAAGAAAGCAACAGCTATTAAGGTCGAAGTGGAGAAATTGCTCAAGGCAGGTTTTATCTACCCCGTCCATTTGATCCAATGGGTGTCAAACCCATGTCGGTTAACAAAAAACAGGATACGATTCGTGTATGTATAGACTTCCGTGATTTGAACAAGGCATGTTCAAAAGATAATTTTCCCACACCATTTATTGACTAGATAGTCGATGAATGTGCAGGTTACGAGGCCTTTTCTTTCATGGATGGTTTTTCGGGATATAATTAGATACAAATCAAACCCGAAGACACACACAAAACAACATTCATTTGTCCATGGTGTACATTCACGTATCGTAAGATGTCGTTTGGTCTGAAAAATGTCGGCGCTACCTTTCAGCGGGCCATGTCTTTTTCTTTCCATGATCTCAAACATATCTTCGAGGCCTACTTAGATGATTTAGTATCACACTCTCGTAAGAGAACTGATCATCCCACACACCTCTGACTTATCTTTGAGCGATTTCACTACTTCCGAATTCATTTGAATCCCAACAAATGCAGTTTTTGTGTGATGTCGGGTTGTCTCTTAGGTTTCATTGTTTCAACAACAGGGATCATGGTCGATCCTATCAAGGTTGAGGCAATAGTTCAGTTTCCTCCCCCACGTACAATCCTTCAGCTTCAGAGTCTACAGGGAAAAACAAACTTTTTGCGGCGTTTCATCGTAAACTATGCTGAGATTACAAAGGGATTTATGCGCTTACTAAAGAAAGACGTTCCTTTTCATTGGGACGATGCCGCTCAATGCTCCTTTGAAGCATTGAAACATGCCCTCACGACTGCCCCTCTGCTTTGACCACCCAATTATAACAAAGATTTCTTATTATACTTCGTTGTAGCAGAGTCAACCATCGGTATGGTCTTAGTTCAGGAGGATGAGTAGCTCTCAGAATATGTGATTTATTACCTGAGCCAAGGCCTGGTTGGACCAGAACTCAATTATTCTCATATCGAAAAACTTGCATTGGCAGCAGTCCGTGCTGTCCAACAGTTTCGTCATCATGTTTTGTTTCGCAAGACCACCGTCATTGTCGTCATGAATCCATTTCAATACATGTTAACACGACGGGTAATCGACGGAAAGATCAGTAGATGGATAGTTGTCCTCCAGGAATTTGACTTAGATTTCGTTTCTGCCAAATCCAAAAAGTCACTGGTCTTTGCGGAACTCATCTCGGAACTTCCGATCGAGTTAGGTGATGTTATGCCCAAAGAATCGCCTATTTAGGGAGACATATTTTTGATAGAATCTTCGGACCCCTGGTATGGAGATATACTTGTCTATCTCCAGAATTTGAAGTGCCCCACCTCTTGTTCTCATGATGAGCATCGTCGTATACGTCATCAGGACAAGAACTATCTCATCCTCGAAGACACTCTCTATCATTGAGGTGTAGATTGCATCCTTCATCGATGCCTCACTCATGAAGAAGCGGAAATCATCCTTAATGATTGCCACACTAGAGCATGTGGTGGTCATTTGTCTGGGTTAGAAATAGCCCAAAAGATTTTATGAACCGGTTACTTCTGGCTGACACTAATCAAAGATTGTATCGCATAATTCAAGTAGTGCCACCCATGTCAGATCTTCTCTCGGAAGATGAGGACACATCCTGCTCCCATGTTTCCTATCATCACAGTTGGTCCCTTCACCAAGTGGGAGATTGATTACACTACATGCAACCCTCCTTTAGCAAGGGGACATAATTACATCATTGTAGACGTCGACTACTTCAGAAAGTGGGTCAAAGCTATGCCAACGTTTAAACATGATCGAGAGACTACAACTCTCTTTTTGTTTAACCAGATTATAGCAAGGTTTGGCATCCTGGGAGAGATTTTTACTGACCATGGCAGTCACTTTCATAACCAAATGATGACCTAGTTAACATCAAAACTTGGGTTGCGGCAAGAAAACTCATCATCCTACTACCCTCAAGCGAATGGTTAGGTGGAAGTTGTTAATAAAACTCTTAAGACCATCCTACAGTGAACGATCAATTTGGCTAAGTCAAATTGGCATTTGATGTTGCACTCGGCATTAAGGGCCTACCGAACGTTTGTCAAGACTGCAACTGGTTTCTCACCTTTTCAACTCATTTACAGGATGGAAGCAGTCTTGCCCATAGAATTCCATATCCCATCTTTAAAATTGGCCATACATTTATTGCCAGACACTTCACCGCTTGAAAAGAATTTATTATATCTCAACCAGCTCAATGAGCAGCATCGTGATGCAGCCTTAGCTAATGAAACTCACAATAAAAAAGTCAAGTGCCAGTATGATCGGTCCGTTCATCCTCATATTTTCTCAGAAGGTGACCTTGTCCTGGTTTATAACCAAGACAAGGACTCCCTAGGGGCAGGCAAGTTCAAACCCATGTGGTTCGGACCTTTCATCGTAAAAGAGGTTATAAAAAAGGGTGCTTATCGTCTGGTATATTTTGAGGGAAATGCTTTGGAAGAATCTAGAAATGGGCTCTGCCTCAAGAAGTATTACTCCTAGGTAGGTCACCTTGGGTAACTTTTTGTAACATATGTATAGTCTTTGTAACATTATTTTTTGGTTTCTTTTGGTTTTATGGACGTGTCATTTTTTACGTTATCTTTTATCACTGTGACAGATGTCAAGTGAATCAGAGGTGTTCGTTGGATACACAAACGGTGCTAGCCGGCACACTCGGAGGCTTGCCTCCGCAGCTTGGGTAATTTTCACACCTCAGGGCCAGTTATTATCTTCGGGAGGTATACGTTTAGGCGACACCACAAACAATGTCGCCAAATACAGCGCAGTTATTGATTTCCTTCGTGACGCTTTGTCATTTGGTATCTCTCACCTTCGGGTCTGTTTATAGGCTTAGCTAGTTGTGTCTCAGCTAAATAGAGTCTATTGTGTTCATGATCCTACTTTACACCAACGATTCCTTAGGGTACATCTCTTAGAACGAAGCTTTGATTATATTACATATTTTCATGTTCCTAGGAGATTAAATCAAGTCACAGATACTCTAGCTAATCAAATTTTAGATTGCCATCTCGCACACATATAAGAAAGACATTCACATTCACATGCACATGTAAATACATTTTTAAATCAAATATAATCCACAAGACGTAAAAATACATAAAAATTCATATATAATATCAAAATCATCAGAGTACATAGGTGGGCGCAAGCGCCTCAAAAATACGACCAGTAACGAGTCATATGGCTTATGCCCTCAAAACATATACAAGTAGTGCCCTCATCACGTGAAAAGTCCAACCTAACTAAGGACGGGGCCTTTGGGCCCTGTTGTAATGATCAACGACGTTTGCCAAATGCCGAAAAAGCCGGACCCATGTCTGTGGTGCCCCCACTACGTGAGGCTGCATAGATGGTGGCAGATCCTCGATATTTACCATGGGCATTGTGCGAGTGAGAGAGGTAAAATTTCTCTCTACTCGTCTCAGAACTCTCTCAGCCTCACCAGATGGAAGCTCTCCTGCTGCTGTTGGACCCCTGTGGTGGCGGGTGCGGCCTCTAGCCTAGGACGTCGCCTGTTCCTCACATAATCTGTTGGTCGCACTAGCCCCACATCTGCACATAATAGACACATATCTTTCAAATGATATGGTATAAAAAAAAATGACATATATGAAAACAAAAAAAAAGAAAGCTTACCCATCTCACCTCGCTGCTCTTCGGGACGTACCGACACCTTGGGATCTCTAGAGAAGTTGATCCCGACATAAGGGTAGTCCTCTATGACCGGGATCTGTTGTGACAACCAAGAAAAAAAGTTTCCATCAAAGGCCTCAATGGTCCTTCCCCCCCCCCCCCCCCNGTCATGGCAACAGCACCGCCCATATGTATAACGCGGGAAGAGAGGCTTGGTGCCCTCGTACCACCTCTCGAGGGATAAAATTGGGCACTCTTTCAAAGAAGAAAGAGCAAAGAATCATTCCAAACCCGAAGTTCATCTGATTCTGCAACCGACAATCTGTTAGCTGCCTCTTCATACAGTCCAATAATGTGGTGCTCCATTAAAAAAATTGTGCATTTAAGCATTGAATTGGACAATTCATTTGTGCACGGGAAGCCTGGTGTAAAGCCGCAGACAGCAACAGTGATTCGCCCGATGAGCAACACTATCACTTGCAGTGATAAGTCTGAAATCTTGCTTATCGGTACTTGTAAGATCGTTTTGTCTGTACCTGCCTCACAATGGATCCCAATCAACTCCGAGATGTTGTGAGGCCCAGAGGGAAAAGTATGAAAGTTGACTGGTTCCCCTCTCCTAGAGAGGCCAATCAGAAAGTATATGTCTTCTATCGTTGGAACTAGCGACTGCCCCTCTAACATAAAGGCCTTTGTGTCGGGATGCCAATAATCGACCAAGGCATTCAAATAGCCTCGGTTGTGCTCGCATGAAAGAACATAGAAAAAATTTCAACAACCCACATTGCATCAAGGTAGCAACAGCATTGGGGTCCTCCCCAACCAACGCACTAATTTCCTCATGCTCTCTTTCCCTCCAGTGAACATACATCTTGCACAAACCCAGTTCAGGAGGGATTAACTCTTGCTTTTTTAATTTCTTTTACATTAAATGAAGGGTCCACGTGGGCTGTAATGCTGACAGTAGCATGTACACATGTGCAGTTTTTCCTCTGCCCGCGTGTACACTCAGGATGTCATAAGACAACCTGCGTGGAATTAGGGCTGACCTTTTAAAGGTCGATGACCCTCCAAAAACTAACTTTAAATACATAACAAAATAATTAGAATGCAAGAGGGGGTAGTAAGTACTTACTTGGTCCAAGTGGATGGTCGTTTCGTCCACTGAAGCTCTCAGAATCAACTCTTTTCACAAAGGAGTAGTTTTAGCTTTTATTCAATTTCTCAATTAGCAATGGTAATAATGAGCTGCCAGCTTCTATTTATAGACTTTTTGGCCTCTTTTTGTCAATTTTTAGACCCTTTTGTCATTTTTTCTAAACTAAAAATCATTTAGCATGGTTCAGGAGTTTTCTTTGGATTGTCACGATAAGTGTTACTTTGGGCATTTGGAAACTTTTTGGAGATTTGGGTCATTTTGAAGGTCCTTTGGTAAAAAGTCAATTTTTCAACTCGTTGCATTTAAGTTAGGATTCCACCTCTACTTCCTGCATCTTGTTGTCTTTTCCGCCTTGTTGTCTTTTCCGCCTTGCCCTAGGATCGATCCCACCAAATTGTGACACGGAACCATCATTGTTGCTTTAGGAGTGTCGCAATTTAGTGGTAGAGCCTACCTTAACATGGATTCCCTAGGTAGATCCTAGTTTCATTTTGGTGTCCATGTTGTCACTAACGACTATTGGCTCGGGAGTCCTTATTAGTTTTTTCTGATTACGAGTTTGAGCCTCATCTGCATGATTCCTTATCACCCTTGAACTCACCCTCGGGACTCCCAAAACATAACGGGTCTTCTTTTAAGCTCTTTTCAAACCCTCTAAACATGAAAAGATTGTCGAGCGATCTTATTGTCTTTCACGCTCGTTAAACTGAAATTTGAAGGCACGTCTGTCCGACAGTAGTTTACCCCTTTTTCGGTCCAGATGGTCAACTGTACAAACAAAGGTATACTCTAAGAGCCTCGTTTCTCTAGAAGAGTACTCTTAGGTATAATTTTAACCCTTTTTCGGGTCTGGGGGACTAAATTTACGAAAAAGGAACCCCCCGGGAGTCCATAGTTAAGCTCTTTTCAGACTCCCTAAAATTTAAAAGATAGTCGAGTGACCTTATTCTTTCACACTCGTTAAAATGGTCCAGAAGAACATTCCTGATGGAGTCCATAGTTAATATTTTTTCAGACTCCTTAAAAATGAAAAAATCATCGAGTGATCTTGTCTCTATCACACTCGTTAAAATGGTTTTGAATAGATGACTGGTCGGTGCTCGTTTACCCCTTTTTTTCGAGCCGACTAGAATATCTTCGAAAAAGGTACCCCAGTGGAGTCTCCTTTTACGTTTTTTCAGACTCTCTAAATATGAAAAACTCTCGACCTTACCTTCTCTGGGCTCGTTAAAATTACATCAAAGGACATTACCATTGTGTGTTTTGTTAACCGCGTTTGCATACCTACGTCTTTTGTCTAAATGCCAGCTCCATGTTGCTCTCAACTGAAACATCTAAAGCATGCCTTGTACGCAAGACCTGTAGCACTTTTCCTCTGCATCTTGACACCTTTGGCCCCTGGAGGATTTTTCCCGAGTGTCCTTTTCTTGCATATGTCCCTTTGCCCTGAGCATCCTTGTGTTCCATGCGCTTGGAACTAGTATGTTTGCCACACTCGATCCCCCTTTGTAATGTAGCATTATTTTATTCTTTTTCAAGCTTTCCAACATTATTGAAAAAGACTAAAAAAAAAAATTCAAATATACCCCAAAAAGAGGAAGGGAAAAGTATTTTCCTTTTATTGGCAGCACAATGAGTCACCCTTGGACAAAGCACATCCTTATGTTTGTTCGTCAAGCCCTGGGATTTAATATGACCTTAGGCAATTGTTCTCACTACATAGAGTTGTGTCCTCCTCCATTTGGTTATTCTTCCAAACATATGGAGAGTTTGTGGTGCCTCCTGCATCATGAACTTATGTCAAAATATCATGCTACCTGAGTCTCATCATTTGTCTTGCTATTGTCCAAGGGAAATTTTTACCAAGCCTGAGTCGACCCATCTGCAGTTTGTCTCTTTCCCTCATGCCCAGCCATCCCAAAGGTCCACTCAATTATTTTGTTCAAAATCCATGAAGCCCTCAACCTGATCATCAAGATCCTCTAGTCCATGACCGACGAGTTGTTGAAGACCTCTGGGTAGTGAAATCGTACACTCATATTACACTCCTACCCGAGTTTTGAAGATTTTGAAGTTGATGCTCAAGCTCTGAAGACCTCATCTCCAGCCATCAAGCCTTATCAACTTCTAGAATATGGATACTATAAATGTATATCTTTTTTATTTCGAGATGTAGATCCGTTGTGTATTGATCGCGGCTACACTTTATATAGTTATGCGATATGGATCTACAATGTATTTGATTGGTAGCCATGATTTTATTTCATTCTGAGCATGGGTATGCCCGCCTCGGTGAGACTATTTTTATTTTGCAGATGGCACCTCCCGAATTCTGGTCCCTGGGATCATCGATTTAGTCTGTTGATAAAGATTGGTAATGTATTTCGGCCATTAGATGCTCTTCTTACCTCACACATTAGGGGGAAAATTTTATAACCCTAATTTGCACCAAACATACTTACCTGATATCAGGCCATCCCATATGCCTTCTTTTCCAAGCCAGTACTAAACAAATCTTCTTAAAAAAACCCTTTTTAAATGCCCACGTGCCCTACTCCACTACTGCACGAGTGTACACGCTAGCTGCCTCACTACAGCCCGCGTGTACCTACAAGAGCATGAAAAAAGAAAAGTTGTTGACGGGACACGCAGCTTTGGGTAAGTTAACTAAACCTTCTGGCCATGCATGGCCGGTCAATCGACCAAATACCTAGCTCCTTCTAGCCTATAAAAGAAGGGGTAAGGGTCCCATTTGAAGGAGGAAAATCATAGTAAAGAGACTATACCCAATTGAGCATTCCCCTTGTCCCAACCTTTAGCCATCCTTGTGCAAAGAGAAGTATAAAGAAAAGCAGTTGAAGGACAGTTGAAGAGGAGCCTAGGACCAGTTTCGAGGAGCAGTGTCGACCACATATTGTAAGTTTACTCTTGTGAAGATTAATACAAAAATAATACTTTTTCCATCCCACCATATCATGTGTCCAAGTTGAATATTTATTTTATGATATTGTCACAACTAACCCAGCAATTAGTATATGAAATGCATGTTTGCATCTTTTTGTTTGTTCATGTGTGAATGTAGGTCAGCTTTGGGAGGAGGCTTGCAATCAAAGAGCGAGTGAAAGAAAAGGGATCGACATCAAACGAAGGACTCAAGGTAGAGTTACCAAATCTTGTTTTCGCCTTTGTATTACATGAATGTGGGGTTTTGTGTTGGGAGAATAGAAAAAAGTAGAAGTCTTTGAAATGGTCATTTTCTGCATGCATGATTAGAGCCCTTAAATGCTAAGTCCGTAGGAGGGATTCCCACCCACAACACCTGTGTGAGGTGGTGAATCCCGTGAGCTGGGTGTGTGGTTCCTCTCTGAGATGGAGATGGAATGTTGTGTGCCCTTGTGTAGGGAAGCCTGTGAGTTAGGTATGTGGTTCCTCTCTGAGACAACGATGGAATGTTGTGTTCCCCTGTGTGGGGAATCCCATGAGTTGGGTGTATCATTCTGAGACATAGATGAAACGATGTATTGGCCTCCTATGTGTAGAGAGTTGAGATGATGTGATACTCTGGATGATTCTCATGTGTAACATAGTGAGAAAAAGATATGTTGAGTTGGGCGTGTCTGTGGTTGAGCACAAGTGAACGTGATCCTAGTGGTAAAGATGTATTGGCATCCTTTGTGCAGAGAGTTGAGATGATGTGATACTCTAGATTATTCTCCTGTGTAACGCAGTGACAAAGAGATCTACTGAGTTGGACGTGCATGTGGCTGAGCACAGGTGAACTTGATCCTAGTGGTTGAGCACTAGTGAGTTTGGTTCTCCTGTGAGACGCAGTGAGATAGATATATGGACATCCTTGTGGCTGAGCAGAGATAGATGTGCCCCTAGTGGATGAGCACTAGTGGGTGTATGAGATCCCTTGCTATATTGTACAAGAGTCAGACTTACCTTTAACCCTATTTATGATGTAAAGGGTACGGGTCGGCCCCACCATAAAGTGAAAGATAATTAATATGGAAATTATTAATTATATTATGAGTTATTGAGGTTGTCCCTGTTGTTCCAATAGACACTATTGTTGACAGGGTCAGTCTAATATAAATAAAGGTAAATTCCCCATTAAGGAATCATATCACAAGTGTGAGTTTGAAAATTTTAGCAAACACTTGTTCTTGGGAAAAGTGTGCACCTCTCTTGGGCGCTAGTATTCTAGGGTTTGTGAGCACCCTTTTGTGTGCTAGGTCTTTATGGTGGTGGAGGTATTTCTCTTGAAGAATATAGCAAAGGATTAACTGGGTTTTCTTCCCTTGTTGAGAAATGTTTCCCAGGATACTTCTTGTGTACTTGTGCATGGTGTTTCTTCTTGTGATCTTGGTTGTTGCAACAAATTGTTTATGGTTTAAGTAAAATGATAAAAATGGAATGAAATTCATTCTTAAACCTAGCTTATTGAAAAATCAACAAGTCAAACTTTTTTTTATTCATGAATTTCTTGAACTTTGTTGTGTAGGCTTGATCATCATCTTTCCCTTGGAATTTCTCTTTTGTGCTAATTCTTGATTCTTCTTGTGCACAACAAGTCCAAAGTTATTAAAATGTGGGATACTCCTTCCTTGTGTTCATGCTTGCGGAAAATGCATCCCATGTGTTGGGAGGACCATTGAGTACTATATTTACTAGTTCCTTCTCTGAAATGATTTCTTCAATAGCTTGTAGTTGATATATTAATTGAGAGATTCTCATAAGGTATGATGTTATGTTTTCATCATCATTCATTTTCATGTCACAGATCTCATTCTCTAGACTCATTACTTGTCCAATGTTTCTAACTGAGAAGAGGTTAGTTAGGGAATCATACATCTTCTTAGATGAGTCAAGATGAGAGATGTTGGGTATCAAGTGGTCTTTTAAAGATTCCACTATGATACTCATGGAATTGATGTCATTTTCCTTGAACTTCTCCATAATTGCAACGTTCTGAGGTTCCTTCTCTTTTCCTTCTTCAACCTGTGGTTCCATAATCTTTCCTTTCACGATATCCAACACTTTATTTTTGGAAAGGATGAGGTCAATCCTTTTCTTCCATGCTCTGAAGTTAGAAGCCCCTTCTAACTTATTTTCTGACTTCATAGAGTAAGTCATGACTAATTTGACTTGGTCAACCTTTGACTTGGACCAAAAACTCAAACTTAGCATCTTAGGTTGCTGAGAGTACTAGGAGGTGCGTTGGGTTAGGGCACACTAGGCTATCCAAAAATTAGGTCAATCTCTTCACTTAAGGTGCCTCAACAAGAGGGTTAGGGTTTTGTTGTTGCAGCAAAAACTGACTACAATTGCAATTGTAGCTGAGCAAATCCTCCTAATCTAGCTCACAGGAATATTGTATATCTCTTCAAGTTAGTGTTGAAAACTAGCGCACCAGGACTTAAATGTTCAAACACACCTCCACTGTTCATAGTGGAGGCAGGGGACTGTGAGCTTTTGCGAAGGTTTTTTCCTTAGTGCACATTTAAGGTATATACACATCGGTCAGATCATGAGCAATATAGAACCGGTATGTCCATGTTGTAGTAGAAACGCCATACTTTATGATAAACTTACATGCACCGAATAAATCACATTGACACCTTTGAAGAGTACACACCATGACATTCATAAAGAATATAACATCGACATGTCCATGTTTTAGTAGCACCACCATACTTTATGATAAAATTACATGCACCGAATAAATCACACCAGTACTATTGAACGATACCCCCAATGTTTCTTTATGTCTAAAGGTGCACCATGATAGGGTAAATAAATAAAAAATTACCAAACCAGTTTTTAGTGTTACAATGCATCCTATGCTTCCAAATTCTCAAGCAAGCACCGTTGCTTACATTTATTCTTAAAACACTCTATTTCAAATGCTCTACATCGACCATGATAGCTCCATTGGTGGATTCCACAAATCTCCAAATTTTGGAAATCACCACGAGTTTTTATTTCTTCTCAATGATGCAACCATGCCTCTTTGGTACATAAGAGACTAGGTGAATTATTTATTACCTTCCTATTTTCATTTTCATCCAATCAAAATTATAATTTAGCTTAAAATTTCACATTTTTTTCATTTTTTTTTCTTTTCACGTAGTGCACTTGAACGATTCATCTCGCCCCGAAGTGGTGTGTACTGTGTTAAATACACAGTAAGCACCATGGCCGACACATCCATATATGTTCACGTCAGTGTCGTTCAATCTAGCACCTCACGATAAATTACTAAAAACAAAGTGGTGCATCCTTCAGAACGCCCCAACACTGGGCAAACTGGGATTATACCTGCACTGACCCATTACACTTCATTAAATTCACTGCTAGCTCAACAATATATAAAATTTAAACTAGTGGTGCACCAATTTTAACTAACCACAATGAGGTGTACTCGAACATTAACACCCCAGTAAATCATTGTTCAAATGCCTTGCCATAATTTATAAAAAAATACATGCACCGAATCAATCACACTGATGTTGTTTAACATTACACATCGGTACATTTTAATTAACTAACTGCACCGCAAACATAACAATTTATAAAATTTAGCTAAGTGGTGCAATAATTGTAATCCAATGCACCGACACTGTATACAGAAATGCGTAGAGACATATATTTCCTGTATTTTCATAGCGGGGTGTCTCATTGGACACCTTGTTTTTGGTGCACTCGCATTTACAATGCACCAAGGAACAAAATGATGGTTCTCCACTATCACAGTGGTATCGATGCATTAATAGTAACATCGTGCATCGACTCGTTGTGTCGTTTCGATGGACGCCTTGTAGCTGATGTTGTCGAAAACATAATGCATCGTTAAACAAAACATCGACGTTCCAATAGCATGGTAGCACTGGTGTGTTTATATTAACACATCACACCGCGTAAATTCATATTCAACAATTTCACTGATCAGTGCATGGATAAAAAAAAACACACTGGTAATGTAAAGAGCATGACATCGGGCTGAATTGTCACAAATTTGCAGTGCAATGCCTCTTATGGTAAGCACCACTAAGATGCTAGGAAGTGCGCTAATTGAGATAAAAATATTGGTGCGTTCTATTAATCGAACACACCGCCAAGTTTTTGAAGCACAAATTTCCTCTACGGTGTGTCACATAAATAAAACGCACCGGTAATTTCTACTACAATACATCGAGAAAAATACATAATAATTTACCATCTCGGTTAATTTTATGGGATGCCCCATCATCGATGTGTTATAATACAAATGCACTAGTATCAATGCATACCAGTGTGTTACTTTAAACTAAATGTATCGAGGAGATTAACTTGTACCAGGAAAAATAGTTTAAAAATTATCATTTTGGTGCACATTGTAAAATGCGCTCGTTAACGGTGCGTCATGAAAAGACAACACACTGGTTAAAAGAGTTCGGTGCATGAACTAACATAGCGAGTCAGTCCATTTAATATAACCCAATGCACCACTAGATGGGGTGCCAACAAGTCACCCAGTCAACATCCCCCCAGAGCCACATCAATAATCCCTTCACCAACTCTAGACTTGACGCTCGACGATGGGAATTTATGATGGACAGTTTGGGTTCTAGGATTCATACGTTCAAATATGGTGCGTCATTGTTCCATCCAGCTACAATTCTTTAACCTCTTTTCCATTGCATGCACAACTATCATTTCCATTCATGCCCCGAGGGTCTCTTTGTCTTTCCCTGTGTTTTTTTCCTACATCCTCGACTCCTAATTTCCCGACTTCAACTCTAGTACTCATGGTGCAAATCTCACAGGCGTTTTGGTTCTCACCAGTTACCATAAATTGGAACACAACCCAACTTTGACTTTTCCTCCTCCTTCTTTCTCGACTCTTATTCAAATCTGTTTTTCTTTCATGCCTCGTGAGAGAGTTTATCCAAAGCGAGCCAACCACCTTAGCTCATGGATTCGGGGTCACAACACATTAGACCTTCACCCGACCTCTCCATAATGCCACTGTTACATTCATTTAGCCATGAAACCTCATAATAATCCTTCAAGTACCTCTGAGGATGTGAAACCCAATCTTTCTTAGCCTTCAACCTTTGTTTCCCATCCTCCCGACTCAATCCCGGCTCCTGGTATCCACCCCAACCCACCTCCTCATCTTGGTTTCAAAGAGGCACAGTGGGAAGTCATTCAAGAGCTTCAATGATACAACAACGAGCAAAAATTTCAGTAGGAACTGATGGAGCAACGTCTGCACTGGTTGATCGATTCAAGTGCAACAGACCCCCAGAAGCATCGTAGTGAAGAGGAGCTTCTCCATGCCATCATGATTCCAAAATGGTCGGAGTCCTCCAAGCATGCATTCCCATACAATAATTTCCCTAAATAGATTTTATGACAAGTTCTCTTTTTGTTTTGTTAGTTTTTGTTTGGTCTGGTAGTCAACAGAACCATGTTACCAGGTATAACTAGCTTCCTGAGCTATTGTTTAAGACTTATTATGTAATTATGTCTGAGTTTAGTTTCCATAATAAAATACTCTAGAAATTTAACACTTGGTGGTGGGGATGGTTTCCACTATTAGTAGCCTCAACACCAATGTCACTAATATTTTTTGTATTTTCTATTTATAAAATGTAATATAATAATAGCTATCTTACAAAAAAAATATAACCTAGTGCATTGTGTGGTTTAACACCAAACCTTAATCCATGCGCTATATATCACAACGCACCGTTATAGATGTCGGTACTCGAATAAAAATGACGCTCCAGTGTGTTATATTTAATAGATGCCTATTCGGTTCCTAATATCTGATATGGAGCACTAGACGTGATGCATATGTATTTGTTAAGAGCACCGCTTACTTTTTCACTTTTTTTTTACAAACATAAATTATTTTCAGATTTTGATAAATACAAATTAGTTGTATATGTTTGTGTTTTATAATTTAAATTCATTTTGTCTATATATATATGTGATTTAAAAGGATTTTATGTGAATTAGATACGTTGACAACACCGAGTGCAGTAGAAACAATAGTAGTAGCCAAAAGAAAAACAATTTAATTCACAATCTACATATGCAAACCTTCACAATTAAATTTTGTGGAGGAAAAAACATAGGTCACTCTTCAGTGCCTCTAATAATTTAGTGCATGGACTTGATCCTATACCACTTCCTTAGTGCTCTGATTTGCATCTCCTCCTTCACTGACCACTTGACTTTCTCCAAGATACTGTCCTTGTCATTCCTGTAGCCATAATATGAACTAACGTCAATTCGCTTGTAGATCGCATACATGCACCTCGTCTTCTTCACCTTGAGGGGGCTTATCGAATATCTATTTGAGGATGGGGTGTAATTTCGTAGCCTTGAAGTATATGTAACTGGGTCCTTTGCTTGTGGCACCGAGCACAAAAACTTCATTCCCTTCCAAGTCCATCATCTTGGCCCCTACTTTGGAATAATTAGGACTATCAATCTCTACGATCGAAGCTTCCCAGTGCCCCTTTTCCCTGTTCAGCAAGAAAGGACCCTGGTGGATGTCTTAATTATAACACTATTTCAACCTCAAGATTGACCTAAGCTCCATATTGTATATTTAATAAAAGTTAAGAAGCTCATTTGGAAAAGCAATCGATGATCCATAAGCTTTGTCAGCGTGTCTTATCGCTAAATATTAATAATTTCCTTGGCCTCGGCCTGCTCCTCCATGAGATCCTCACCTATGTACTTACTAAGAAGTTCATCATTTTTATTCTTCTCCACAACCATGTGTTCAATCATTTACTCATCTAGAAGGGAACATGGGAAAAAAACTCTCTCTCTCTCTGTACTCTTGGTTTCCCTTGTCTTGCTCTCCAATTTCTTCTGCCACATCATCATCTTCCTCAAATAGGATCAATGTAACGACAATGACGTCCTCTCTCTTGATCATCAACATGGCCTACCTCTAGATAGACTTGATCTTCTGCCACTCCCTCAGTGCTCTGGCCCACATCTCCTCCTCTGCTAGCCACTCGACTTTCTCCAAGACATTATTCTCATCATCGTCGTCTCCATAATAATTGGTGTCAATTCATTTGTATATAGCACACATAGACCTCCTCTTATTCTCCTCGCGGGGCTCATTGAATATATATTTAACGTTGGGGAGGCATTTCCCAGCCGTACTTGTACAATTGGTTGTTGGAATATTGTAACTTGTCATCTTCCAACAATCAATTGTACAAGTGCGACTGAGAAATTCCTCCCCAATGTCAAATAGCTATTCGATAACCCCCCTGAGACGAAGAAAAGGAGTTCTAGTTACGTGATCTACAAGCTAATTGACGCCAGTTATTATAGCAATAACGATGATGAAAACAGTATCATGAAGAAACTCGAGCAACCCACGGAGGAGGAGATGTAGTCCAGAGCATTGAGGGAGTGGAAAATGATCGAGTCTATAAAGAGGGAGTCTAGGTTGACGATCAAGAGAGGCAAGGTCGTTTCCATTACTCTAGTCTTATTCGTGGAAGATGAGGATGTGACAAAAGAAATGGGATAGTAGGACAAGGGAAACCAATAACAAAGAGAGCGAGAGTTTGTTTCCCATTTGTCCCATCTGGATGAGAAAGAGATTGAGTGCATGCTTGTGGAGAAGAAGAAACATGATGAAAATCTTATTAAGTACATGGGTGAGGATCTCGTGGAGGAGCAGGTCAAGGCCAAGGAAATGCTTAATATTTAGCGATAATACATGCTGACAAAGATTATGAATCATCGTGCATTTTTCCATACTTGCTTCTTAACTTCTATTAATTATACAATATGTAGCTTAGGTCAATCTTGAGGCTGGCATAGTTTTATAATTAAGACATCCACCAGGGTCTTTTCTTGTTGAACAAGGGAAAGGGGCACTGGGAAGCTCCGACCGTATAGCTTAGTAGTCCTAATTATACCAAAGTAAGGGCCAAGATGATGGACTTGGAAAGGAACGAAATTGATTTGGTCAGTGCCACAAGAAAGGGACCCGGTTACAGATACTTCGGGGCTACGAAATTCCTCCCCATCTCCAAAGAGCTATTCGATAATCCCCCTTCAGGTGAAGAAGAGGAAATGTAGGTATGTGATCTACATGGGAATTGATGCAAGTTCATATTATGTCTATAGGAATGACAATGACGGTATCTTGGAGAAAGTCAAGTGGCTCGCAGAGGAGGAGATGTGAGACAAAGCAATGAGGAAGTGGTAGAGGATCGAGTCCATGTGCTAAATTTTGAGTGGCATCAAAGAGTGTCTATGTTTTTTCCTCTGTAAAACTTTAAGTTTCTAGGTTTGCATATGTACTTTTCCAATTAAATTGTTTCTCTAGTGGCGATAACGTAACAACCACTCTAGTGTGATTACAATCATATTGGTGCGCTATAAATAATATAACACACATGTATATTGTGTTTTTTTTAATCATGTTGATGTTGTTGTTGTTTGCTTTATAAAATGTATAATAAGTACATTAATGATTTCTTTGTTTTAAATTAAATTTAAGTTGTATCACTCATTAGAATTTAGAGTTGTCATATAATGTTTAACTTTAGTTTTATGAAATCATTTACTTTGGATTGTAATTGCAAAAACTTAAACTATTAATGCCATACATTGTTAATGTCATCTTCAAAATGAATTGTTTAATTGTCAACCAGATACAATATGTTGATTAAACATGTTTACAAATTACTTTTATGAAATGCTATTTTTTCATTTATTTGATTGATAACATTATAATAATTGTTCATAATTACATTTATAATTGTTATATTTATGAGTAGTAATGGTACAAATATCTTCCATATTGAGATGATTTTTTTTATTATTATTATATTGGGATGACTTATGCCAAGTGTCATATTAGACTATAAAATGCACCTCACTTTATATTAATAATATAAAGAAATTAATAAAGATGTTAATACAATCAATATGTTACATTTTAGTTTGTAGGTGAAAATGTCATTTTTAAAAAAATTATTGTGTTAAAATTTTATTGTAAAAACAAAGACATGTATTTTTAAATTATGATACATGTTACACAAAAAATATTAAAATAATAAGAAACAATAACATTTTTATAAAATTTTTATATCTATTTGAAATTAATAAAAATATATCTATAAATGCATGCAATTCATCAAATAATAACATTTATATAAAACATATATTTTGAATCCATAGAAATAGATCTATAGACGCATGGAATTTCATCAATATGATTTTGTGTAAATTATTTAATAATATTGTAAAAATGAAACACAATGACAAATGATTTTGAAATGACGAATTTAATTAATTGGTTTACGTCCCAACCACCACCATGTTCTTTAACATAAAATAAAATTTGACATAAAGTCGGTATATAACATGGACATATGATACTTTCCCTCCCCAAAATTTTAATTTTACATAATGTGCATGTATCGTATGACATTAGTGTTCTATGTAAATTCTACAGTTACTAATATTCATTCTCATATTTTTTGTATTTATGTAATCAAAATCATTTTATTAATACATATGTCTTATCAAATAACTAATATACAAATATCATTTGTCCTCCACAATTAATCTTAAGAGATCCTTAAATAAGTGATGTTTTAGAAAAGACAATGTGACACATAAAGATCATTAATATAATGAGACAATGTGACACGTCGAGGGTTGTTCTTCAACCTTTTACATTTTGAACAACCACATACCACTTGGCGTGTCATAAAAGAGATCCAATTCACAGTGTAATACCATTGACCCAGGCTGCAGGTTACTAGAAGATGACATGTTACAATTGGCAGGGTAAAGTAGCTTTCCATTTTCATCAAATATTTGCCTATTGTATCTTTCTCCTGATAAGAGCTTGTGACATTTTTTATTTGGTGGAATATCTTGCTCATCCAAACTCGATCCCAATTTATCATTCTACAAAATTCATTGAACAATTATTCAAATGCACATGCATAAATGACATAAATTCAATAAGATGAATGATATATAAATAAAATCTAGACTTACTTCAAATGGTGTGGAAGAAGTTGAAAAACTTGCAATAATATGGAATGAGCTGGAATCACAAGTATTGGCCATTTGATATTAAAACCTTCATTTCCTTGCATTTGAACCAAAACCATTGTCAATACGTGCATGGATCCGATATTAAAATTTATCGATGTGTTTATGTATTTTACAATGCACCGGTGAGTATATATATAATGCACCAAAGCGACAAACTATGCAATGTATCGAACCATCACATCCATTACAACCTCTACAAACCAAAACATCCATAAATTTTAATAACAAATGTTTTCATTTCTATTATGTCGCTAAAATTGGTATCAATGTGTTTGCTACTATATATGCACTAAGGGACACTAATCGGTGAGGTGCACCTATTTGACGACAAAATTAATTTTTAAAATATATAGTTTAATAAGGTTTTTTACATACTAATTGAAAAAAAAAACAACAAAAAAAAGAGGGAATTTCAATTTTCAAAATGTATTTGTTTATAAATGAAAACACTATTCATTAGTTCATTTTTTTGGCAGAATTTAGAGGGAAGATTTGAGGAAGAGAGATTCACCACGAAAGACTTTGGAGTGGCTTGATTTTTTTTAAGCCAAAATTGGAAGGGATCCGTAGGGCACATACAAATCTGCAGATAAGAAATTTCAAATATGTGATTTCATTCTACTAATCATTTCAATCTTTCCCTATTTGATTCAAACTATTTTCAATAGTGCATGTTAAAATAAATATAAGGGTTTCATAGTTACCTTCAATATTAACAGTCGTAGCTTTCTTGTTGTTTTTTCTTGTTCCCCTTTTTTTATAAGCAATAGATTTTTATAGGGTTTATTTTTATAAGCAATACATTTTTTTAGGGTTTATTTTTTAAAAGCAATAATTTTTTATTGGTTGTTTAGTTGCATATGGAAGGTTTGGTATCCATCACAATGGTACAACATTGCATCAAATCTCAAACAACATCAACTCTGTCATTGCATCAAATCTCAAACACTGTCAACTCTGTCATTGTCAGCGTTTTTTTTTTTTTAACTTTTCCACGGTATATGGTGCACACTATACAGAAAAGGCGCCCTGATGTGCCCTGTAAAAAATCACCACGATGCACCCTATACAACAAAATCACCCTAGTGTTCATTGAATAGACAAGTGCACCAGGGCACATATATCTGTGTAAAAAACCGAGTGGTCAAAAAAAAATATTTTTGATTTCGTATCATATGCATACGGGTTAGTGGTCCACAATGACTAATATTACATGCTGGTGTGAATATATTATTGATGCCCCGATGCATTATGTTTAATGAAGTGCACCGAAATAATAGATTGTATAAAAATTTCATAATTTCTATTTCTGATTATTCCGGGTTTTTTTTTATCAAATATGGTTGATAGAAGTTCAAAGAAAACATCTTATTGCAATGAGCATGGTGGTAGCTCATCCCAAGAAGAGAGGCATACAAGTTATTTATTTTTTATTAAAAAATTAAGATATAATTTGAAATATTTGTAAGTTTAAATCTATAATGTGTATTGGTTAATGCATGTCATGCAAATCAAAAACTTGAAGAAACATGTTTTTCTATAATATGTTCCAAAAATTACCAAATAAATTTGTTTTTCTATATTTACTTTCATTTCCATCTAAGAAAACATTATTGTGTTTTTTCATTTTTCAAGAAGATTATGAAAATTCCAAGCAACAAATGAGGGGAAATCCAATACATGTTGGTAGGTGTAGATTTTAACCTTGTACGATATTCTACTGCAAACAAATTTTTAATAAAAGAACAGAAAATATACAATGGAAAATACACACATTACACATATATATTTCTCCTAGAAACTCAAACCGAGAAAACCAACATATTCTATATTCATTCACCTCATACATTGTTTACAATACAATATACATATAGGAGCCAACGACATCAAAAATCCTAATCCAATGACATGGATTAGCCAACAACCCTAATTCCTTAACTGGAAATATAAAACCATCGACGAAAAAACATATGCTAAAAAACCACCCATTATTGGACATGAAAACCGAGGACCGCCCAAAAATGGACACAAAAACGGAGGAAAAAAAATTCAGAGGTGCTACCTCTGAACCCCCGCGAAGGGGGGATCTGCCCCCTGCAACCCCCCTACGCACCCAACATAATGTAGACACTAGTTCTAGTCGAGCAAATAATATAACACATGTCCAACATTCTCCCACTTCTTGTGTTTTTTTCACGCAAGGGGTTACATGGTTACATAGTCAACAATCTAGGGAAACAATGCCCATAGATCCTCTACACCAAGCGAACTTCTCGGTGCTCACATATTTTGTTAATGAATCTGAAACATTCTTCAAAGTTTCCACCTTCATCAACAACACTTTTTTTTTCTTCAACCATGTCTCTCACAAAGTGATATTGAACATCAATATGCTTTGTCTTTGAATGATAAGTCGAGTTCTTCGCCAGACAATTTGCACTCAGACTGTCACAATCTATCCTTACAGCTTGTTGTACCAACCCAATACCTGAACAAAATCTTTGTAACCATAATGTTTCATTGCTTGCATGAGTGGCTTTCATGTATTTAGCTTCTATAGTTTAAAGTGCCACTACATATTGTCTTTTGCTCATCCAAATGGTTGCTCCTCCAAACAGGTTAAACACATACCCGCTTGTAGATCTCCTACGATCTAGATCTCCAGTCAAGTATGCATCCACAAAGCCATGTATGTCCAACACTTTGTCCAATATTGGTCTTCTTTGGTAGCACAATTGATAGCTAGCAGTGCCATGCAAATTCCTGAAAACCCTCTTTACTGTTGTCCAATGTTCCTTCCCTAGTTTTGACATATACCTTCTCAAAACTCCCACTGCATGTGCAATGTCTGGTCTAGTACATATCATTGCATACAACAAATTTTCAACCGCACTCACATATGGAACACGAGACATGTCCTCCTCCTCTTCTTGTGTCTTGGCACACTGATCCACATATAACTTTACACCTACAGGAATAGGGACCCTGACCGGTTTACCTTCCTGCATATTAAACCTATGCAATATTGTTTCCACATATTTTCTCTAATTTAACTAGAGTTTCCTATTTTTCCGATCTCTTTTAATTTCCATGCCCAAAATGAAATTTGCAGCACTAAGATACTTCATGTGAAATTTAGAGGACAACTGAGTTTTCACACCCTGGATAATATCATTTTTGTTTCCTATAAGAAATATGTCATCCACATACAAGACCAAATAAATCAAATGATCACCAATTAATTTGAAATACACACAGTGATCCTCTTTGCTTCTTTTGAAGCCAAGTCACAACATATAAGTATCAAATTTTTGATACCACATTCTTGGTGATTGTTTTAAACCATATACGGACTTTTTCAGCTTGCATACCAGTTCCTTCTTTTCGTTCACAACAAATCCTTCTGGCTGCTTCATGTAGATTTCTTCTCCCAGATCCCCATGTAGGAATTTTGTCTTCACATCGATCTGTTCTACTTCAATATCAAATGTAGCAACAACATATAAAATAAATCTAATAGAGGTTAAATTGGCATCGAGAGAAAAAATATCACCAAAATCAATTCTCTAAACCTGAGAATAACCCTTTGCTACTAACCAAGCTTTGTATTTCTCCACTTTTCCTTCTGCATTCAACTTATTTTTAAATACCCATTTGTTGCCAATGGGATTTCTTCCAGTCGACAACTCCACTAGATCCCAAGTCTCATTCTTATCCAAGGTTTCCATTTCTTCATCCATGGCCTTTTTCCAAAGTTTTTCATCCTCTGAATCCACTGCCTCTCTGATAGTTCTAGGATCATCATCAGTAATAGACAAAGAAAAATTTGAACGAAAATCACATGGAGTAAACCTTTCCAGTTTCCTTCTTTCCTGAACCGATCTCCTCAATACTGGAGTATGAGGATCTTCTTCTTCTGATTTGTGTTCTTCTGTAGAGTTTGATTCATCATCCTTTAAATCAAACTCTATTTTCTCTGGTTCTTCCTTACTTGATAGGACATCTTGTTTGAAAATATATTTTATTTCTCTAAATACCACATCTCAGCTATACACAACCTTCTTGGTTTCTGGGTTCCAAAGATTATACCATTTGAGACCATCTTTATACCCCATAAAGATACAATTTTCATCCTTCCTATCTAGATTACTCTTATTTTCCTTTGGAATGTGAACATAGGTCTCACAACCAAATACATTGATATGTGAGAGAGGGTTTCTTACCAGTCCATACCTCATGTGGAGTATTTGCATCCAATGTTGATGAGGGTGATTGATTGACCAAGTTACATGCAATACCCACTGCCTCTTCCCATAATTCTTTCCCTAACCCGACACCACTGAGCATGCACCTTGTTTTTTCCATCAGCGTCTTGTTCATCATTTCTGCAACTCCACTTTGCTGAGGTGTATATGGAGTAGTCTTATGTCTTTCTATACCACACTTCTTACATAATTCTTCAAATTCATTCCCGCAAAACTTTCCACCATTATCCATCCTCAACACCTTAATTATTTTCTCTGTTTGATTCTCAACAAGAGCCTTAAACTCTTTAAACATGTCAAAGACTTCAGATTTATTCCTGAGGAATTATATCCAAGTATTCCTTGAGAACTCATCTATAAAAGAGACATAGTACACAGATTTTCTCAATGATGGAACCGACACATGTCCAAACACATCACTGTGCACTAGTTGTAAAATTTTGTCTGCCCTCGTTGCACCATAGGGGATTCTTACTCGATTTTGCTTCCCATATACACATTGTTCACAGAAATAAAAATTTAGAGAGCAATTAGATATACCTTCAACCATACCTTTACTGTGTAGCAGTCGAAAACCCTTCTCTCCGGTATGCCCCAGTCTTTGATGCCACAACATAACCTTTTCTCCATAAACTATAGGAGTTATTTTTTCTTCAACTCCAATATCAAGAATAATGGAACTATTATACCCATAACTAATAGTTATTCCTTATAGCTTATACATAGTTCCAAACTGAACTCCCTTCAACAACACCATTCTTCCTTGAACCATCCCGCGGGTTTCCTTTTCAAATATTATTTTTACCCCTGCATCGTCCATTTTGCTTATAGAAATCAAATTTTTGGCCAATCCTAGGATGTGCAAAATATCGGGTAGTGTTTTAATCCTTCTATCTATGAGTCTCAACTTGAATTTTCCTCGTCCTATGATTATGGTTGTCGATTCATCACCGAGGAAAACATTACCTCCATCATACCTTTCATATTCACAGAACTAGTCCCTATGGGGAGTCATATGAAAGGATGCACCTGAGTCAACCAACCATGCCTCATGATTTTCATGTGTGCTTGAAGAAGCCAAGTACACATCCCCCCATTTTTCCTTGGAGGTCTTTTCTTATGTAGAAGGAGATTCTTCAGATCCCTTCTTTTTCTCAACTTTGGATCTACACTGCTTTTTGTAGTGCCCTTCTTTTCCATATCTCCAACATACCTTTACAAAATTTCTGGGATATTTAGATCTATCCTTAGACTTAGATCTCCCACTTGAGGACTTAGATCTATTTCTTTCTTGGGAGCATCCTCTTGCAAATAATGCATATGTGCTCTATCCTTCCATGTTCTTTTGTCTAATATCCTCTGACAACAAGGATGAGACCACTTCACCAAAATTCAAGGCAATTTTATTACTACCTATGGCCACAACCAGACTATCCCACGAGTTTGGTAAAGAGCACAATAAATTGATACACTTATCTTCATCTGAAATTTTAATCTCAACAGATACTAACTGACTTACCATAGTATTGAAGTTGTTCAAATGTTTTGCCACCGAGTCTCCATTTCTCATCCTCAGGTTATACAACTTCTTTATCAGGAATAGTTTATTTACTAGGGACTTAGACTGGTACAACTTCCCCAACTTATCCCATAAATCCTTGGTCGTAGCTTCCTCTAACACATTCAGTAATACTGAATATGAGAGACAGACAGATTGTGTTTTTCACCTTCCGATCCAAATTTTTCCAGTCATTTGTTGAAGTTCATGTAAGTGTAGTACTTGGATCCACTGTGATCCATTGATCTCTGTCCACTAACAGATCTTCCATATTAAGCTTCCACAACTCAAAAAAATTTCCATTAAACTTCTCGATCTCCATCTTCGAACTGTTTGTCATTTCTTTTCACTGGAAAAATCAATACTACAAATCTTCCATTGTAATAAGGGTTATCACAATCCTGAGCCGGACCCTTGACCACAAAGGCGTCCTCCTAAAGCAAATAATTTATTTGATACCAAATGTAGATTTTAACCTTGTACAATATTTTACTGCAAATAGATTTTCAATAAAAGAATATAAAATATACAATGACAAATACACACATTACACAGAGAGTTTTCTACTGGAAACCCAAATCGAAAAAACCAACATATTCTATATTCATTCACCTCATACATTGTTTACAATACAATATACATATAGGATCCAGTGGTATTCAAAACCCTAATCCAATGATGTGGATTAGTCAACAACCCTAATTCCTTAACCAAAAATAGAAAACCATCGACGAAAAACCATGTGTTGAAAAACCGCCCATAACTAGACACGAAAACCGAGAACCTCCCAAAAATGGACATGAAAAACGAGGAATTTATTTTGTTTCGGGGGCACTGCCCATGAACCCCTACAACCCCCCCTCTTACGCCCCTGTGGGCCCAACACAACATAGACACTAGTTCTAGTTATGCAAAGAATATAACACATATCCAATAGTAGGAATGTCCAAAAGAGTGTACAAGGAGATGGTAAAAGAAATGAACATAATTGCATCACAGGAGGATGCATCCCAACAACAACATGCATCAGAGGTATGTGATCATTCATTTATTCTTTTATGTACATCGAAATTATTTATCATATTAAATATTAATTTTCAATTGTTTTGTTGCAGAAGAAAAAAAAAAAATAGAACACAATCAGCTCATAAGACATGATGACAAGGAAAAAAAAGGTTGATCATAAAGTTTGTGAGTACTTACGTTTTCGATGTTACTTAAGTTTTCATATTTCTTATGATCTTTATATTTGAATAATTAATTTACACTAATCCATGTGCGTCTACTAATAGGTGCTAAGATACAAAGAAGAGCCAACTGAACAATTGATCAACATTGGGTTAACTAAGAGTTGTGATTATATGTTGAAGTATCGAGTTTTAATTGAGCAATTTTTAAATATCTATATTGTTTAACTTCCCTTGCTTTATAATTAATGGAACAAGAAGAAAACTTTATATTAATTATACCAACTATGCTTTGTCATGGCATATTAAACATGTAAAAAACAAAGTATGGAGAGGAGCCAACAAAAAATATTTTGATAATCAACATGATGTAAAGATTTGAAATGATGTGTATGGTTTATGAATCAATCACTGATATGGTACACTTTTTTATTTACACAATCATGTATATTCTACTATATTATAAAAGTAGATTTACTTATTACACTTTATTTCTATGTTTGTAGATCAAACATGAGCAATTGGAATGTCGACGAGAAGTCGAGCAAGAAAACATCTGTTTAGATAACCAAAGTACAATATCACCTACAAATGATCAAGAAATGAGGGACGCACACAACTCGAGCAATGACAATAGTTCAAGTGATGAATGACAATCGATATAATTGTGTTACTGCAAGTTGTATGCAGTTTTGTAATATCGGTTTGTAAAAATCAGGTATATTTTTGCTTATTGTAGTGGACAAAATATCTCAATTGCATGAGGGCATGTTACCAATAACTGTAACAATTACATATTGGTTCCATTTTGATTATTTTGGACCTTTACATTGTCCCATTTTGTATGACCATGGGTCTCTTATTCATATATCATAAAATGAGTTTGTTATTTTATTGCATTGTCAAATGTTGTGAAAAGTTGCATTGTTGATTAATTAATATGTGAATGATTTACATTGTTGCAAATCACTGATTAGTTAATATGTAAATGTTTTACATTATTGCAAATAATAGAGATGTAATCCCTTGGATAAGGCATTGATATTTTCATTATATCAAAATGCAATAACAAAAATATAAAAAACAATATGATTATAAAAAACATTTGTAAAAAAAACAATTAATTAAAATATATACATATCGGTGCATTCTTATGAACTAACAAAATGGTGCCTGAAATAATATAGGCATCGGTGCTTTTTAAGGGGTTATACACATTGGTTCATATTAAGAATACTAAAGCGTTGGTACATATTAATTATACAAAATCATCGGTGCATAAAATGTGTGATAATATATATTGTTTTGAATTTACATGGTGGGCATGTGATAAATATGCATCAGTTATTTAAATATAATAACAACATCGATGCTTCAAAAAACTTAAAAGCTTCGGTGTGTTTCATGATACAAGCGCCCCAAGGCATATAACATAAAATACAAGCGCAATCCGCTATTATACGCACCGAAACGTATAATAAATAAAATGCAAGCGGACCCAAGTTGCATGTAACAAAATTGGGAATACGGGGTATATTAACCATAACCGGCCCGATGCGTTTGTTTTATATGTAAGCATAGAGGCAATAATGTAATGGTGAATCAACGCATTTTCATCTTATTTATGCACTGAAGTGTTTTCATGTAATGGTGCCCGATGCAGGTTTGTTTATGTTCGCACCAAGAATTTATGTAATAGTGCACTGGTGATTTTTTGTTTTATGTACATTCCGAGGCATTTTATGTAATGTCGTTCTAGTGAGTTTTAGGTTTTTGTACGCCCCGATGTGTTTGACTTGATGGTGCACTAGTGCGTTTTTACAATAAAAACACCAAAAAAAAACATCCACTCCAACCTCCACTCGCCTAATTTTTTTTTGTTATATGGAACATCCGTTAAAACCTTCACAACCAATAGAAGAGGTTGCAGCAAAGGTTTTTTTGAAATTTTTTTCAAATTTTGTAACACTAAAAACCTCCACAAAAACCTCTATTAGAAGGTGTTCTCCTTGTAGTGAAAACTCTTAACTTCGGTGACATTTGCAGGAACTTGCCATTTCATGATAGTCTTCATATTTTTGGGATCTATCTTTAGATCCCCTCCACCAATCACATACCCCAAATACACCAAATATTGTTGAAAAAACTCACATTCCTTTAGATTAACTAGCAACTGGTGCTTCTTCAAAGTCTCTAACACCTGCATGAGATGTGCTCCTCCCATGTAGCTCTATAAACCAATACATCATCCAAATAGACTATAACAAATGACTCTAGATATGGATGTAATACATTATTCATTAGTCTCATAAATGTAGGTGGTGCATTACATAAATCAAATGGCATGGCCAACCATCCATACAAACCTTGACTTGTCTTGAAGGCAATATTCTAGATGTCTTCTTCCTTGATGCGTACCTAGTGGTATCCTAATTTGAGATCCAACTTGGTGAAATATTTTGTGTGCTACAACTGATTTAACATATCATCAATCTAGGTTAGAGGGTACATATTTTTTAGTGTAATCTTATTCAATGCTATGTAGTCGATACACATTTGCCAAGTCACATCATTCTTTGGTACAATTATGATAGGTGACGCACAAAGTGGGGCGCTTGGTCGAATCACAACCTGATCTAACAACTGCTACAACTGTTTCTTCACTTCATTTGCTTGCATAACGAACTGTCTATACAAACCAATATTCAAGAATGGTGTAATATCCACAGTTCTAATCCCCACAACTATAATTTAATTGTGCAAATATTAATTAGGTTGGTGAGCCGACATGGTTGATAGGGATGGCTTGTATGAATTGATATGGCTAGGGGACAAGCTATGTAAAATGTACATTAAAATTATTAATAAAAATAATTATTGTTGGCTACGGTACGAGAGCGATGGTAACGACATGAGGCTATGATTCCACATGAGAGGGAGATAAAGAGGGGTCCAAGGGGTTATCCATTCCTAATAATTCATTCATTTCATTATAATGTTTATTCCTTTAGAAATATCAAAGAGTTATTAAAGTGATGTAAGAGTGACAGGTGGGAAAGGTCAATTCACCCAATTTATAACAATATGGGATGTGTACAACTACTTTTTGGGAAATATGTGAGTCAATCTTCCATGTGAAGAAAAGGAAATTCGAGTTCATTCTTGGGTCAATTTTTCATGTTGGTTTTGGAGAGCAAGAGGAGAGATGATTAAGGAAAACCAACCATGCTATGATTAAGGAAAACCATTGTTGGAATAAGTTTTATGTTGAAAATGAGGTTGTAGGCCTATAATGAAGGATGTATGCTAGTAAGTGACATTTCCTATTGAGGAAATGGCTCAAGAGACTTGAGAATGTCATTGTGAGCACTCCTAGAGAAGTTGAGAGTTCCTAGAGTCCCTAGCTCTAATATTCCTAGCCAATAAAGTGCACTAGAACCCTAGAGGGAAGTGGGAAGACACGAGGGACTAAGTGGCAGAAGAGGGATCCCATTCCTTGGGTTGTGGAGGTTGAGAGGAAGAGAGCTGGTGTTTTAGAACTGCTATCGGAGTAGAACCCTGGTTTTGGGCTACTGAATGTGGGGAGTGGACAACCAAAAGAGCCATACCTCCTTGTGGACTCATATCCTTAGCTCGAATGTGACATATTATTAAGATAAATGGAACAACAACGCCTATGGCTGGGCGGAACATCCCCTGTATGGAACTAGTCGGTTCATCAATTTAAAGATAAGTTTTCTATTGTGTTTTAAATGTTAATTCCACTCTATAAAATGTTTAATTTGAATGTTGTTGGATTTGTTTGATAATCCCTGCATGCATGGGGTTTTTTTTTATGTTATTAGATGCATGTTGTTAATTTATTGTGTAAATAAAGTTTTTAAGTGGGTTTAACAAGCAAGGTTCTTTACAATTAGTATCTGAGTTGTAGGTTACAACATTGGGCTTACAAGGCTTGCTACAACATATATAGCGTTGTTAATATGTTTTATTTGGGGAGAATCGCAATTGATTTGGGTATGTCAAAAATTTCAAGTCAGTAAATGGGTTTTGGTCCTAGAGGCCAAAAACAACAAACCTATGGCAGTTACACAGGAGTTTAGGGGTGAATTTGAAGTTCACCTAGTACAGTAATCAAGGTCAAAACCCCTTGAAATTTAGTTTTGCATTGATTTCTTGTTGCAGAGATAAACTTGGCCAATTTTGAGTTCAAATGCAGCTTGTATGGGTTGAATTTGGCTAAGAGGACGAGTCAGGCATTGTCATGAAAATTGTGACAGTCGCGAGCCTGAAAATCGCAAAAATCGGCTAAGTATCGATAGTGAATGTAAATATTTTGCTGATACATTGACAAGAAAATATTTTATGAAGCCATTGAGGAAGGAAGCGTTTCAACGAGGATTTTTTTTTTGTCTTTGAAACGTTGGTGAAAAAATGAAATTCATTCATTGATACATCAACGAGAAGATGTGATTCATTCGTCGAAAATATGCGGTTCAATGGTTGATACGTCGGTGAGAAATTGAGCACTTATGCGCTTGACTAACTCTCTTTTATACGATTGATGTGATTCAATTGTTGATGCATCAATGAGAAGATGTGATTCAGTTGCCGATACATTGGTGAGATGATGTGATTCCGTCGTCGATACGTTGGCAAGAAAAGCCAATTTTTCACCGATGCACTAATGAAAAAGAATGATCTGGTATTGACAAAGAAAGAGTACTCCACACCGATACGTCAGTGAGGAAAAGACATTTGTCATCGATACACTGGCAATGAATGTGATGTTGATGCCAATACATCCCTAAGTAAAACAGATTACAACACCGACACATCGATGGAGAATGAGTTTTTGGTGCTGATATGTCAACGGGGAAAAGACATCTTGATGTCGATACATTGGTGGAAAATATGTTTTTTGGGGTTGATACATTGACAAAGGAAAAGGATCATGATCACCAATAAAGGAGAAAAGATAAGAAAAAGAAAGTAGGAAATAAAGAAGAGGAAGAGAGAGAGAAAGAGAAAAGAGAAAAAAGAAAGAGAACACTACTACAAAATGAGGAATTTATTACTAAAAAAACAACTAAAAATTATATATATATACGACTATTTTTTAGTTGACAGCTAATGATAGCAAATTTGCAGTATCTTTTTCCCCGACTAACTTGTAGTCATATCTCGATTAGTCATTAATTTCCAATTAATGACTAATCAAGATACGACCAAAAGTTAGTCAGGAGAAAAGGACTGCAAATTTTCTACCATTAGTCACTGACTAAAAAATAGTTGTATGTATATGATTTTTAGTTGTTGTTTTAGTAACAAGTTATCCAATTTGTACTAGTGTGGTCACAACTTGGGAGGGTGTCGATTTGGCTCATGAATTTGGAAGAAATCCCTTTTTCGAAGATGCAATTTAATAACATGTACAATAGGATTGAATGGGATTTCATTCTAGATATGTTGGATTAGTTAGGATTTGGGTTTTTCTTCATTAGGACTACGGAAACTCTTTTTATGCAAGTTTTAGCTAGAGTAATCATTATACAAATTTACACCTTTTAGCATGATTGCAACATGGATTAACATACATTTCTACCAATTGTGTGTTATAAATATAAATAGTGCAAACACAAAGAATTCAAACAACCCCACCAATGGCATAAATGAATAGTAGAGAACAATATATGATTTTCCATATAATACATATGTATTTTGTGGTCAGGAGAACTTTGGTAGAAATTTACGAAGAAAAAAATGTTCAAGCAATGCATAATTAAGAAGTTCCTACTCAATTACACCTATATTAACTTCTATTTATAGTGAAAGAAATACGTTCCCTACCAATATTGGTTAGAGTAAAAATTTGAAAATGTGTCTTCTACTAGAGTTATATACAGTTCATCGAGTATACAACAATGTATGCAATGACAACCCAATGAAGCAATTACAACTAACAACCTTGCCTATGTGACTATGTAGACAAGTTCATGATTCATATCTAAATTTACGAATAAGTATGAATGAAGCTGGGTAAGAAAATTTAGAAGGGTTGTTGAAATGGCAATGTACAAATATAAAATCCATAAGTTATTTCCAAGTTTCCAAGGCTTTAACAATGTAAATCTCTAACTCTATATAATTATATATAAATTTACATGCAGATTATCCCTAAAACTATATACCATGTAACTCTCTAAATTTATATCTAATTATCTTAACCCAAACAACAAAAGGACAAAATTATCTTAAGACCAAACGAGATGAATGGAAACATGAAACAAGATATCAAGGGAAAAAATGGAAACACTTCTTGAGAAAAACTTAAAAATGATGTCAAAATCTAATCTCACCTTGTTCAAATCCAGAAAATCCAAAGTTGATGGAGAAGCTTATGCACCTTTCAACTCTCTCCAGTGTCTTTATTCACCATTACTGTACTTTTGCATGCCAGTCCCAAAATATATTCATAAATGCACTTGCATGGGTTAGAGAAAAATGAAAAATAGTTTCTATGTAAAATGTGTGCAATAATGTCTCCTCCACAATTGCATGTAATCCATCCTACATAAAATTAAAATTTACCTCTTTTAGCTTGTGGTTGAACAAATGCATACTCAAGGAAACCAGCCTGGAAAAGTAAACGTCATAATTTACTTACAGATTTTATACTTTTAGCTTGTGGTTAAACAAATGCATATTCAAGGAAACCATCCTGGAAAAGTACACGTCATAATTTAGGGAAGATCCTAATACTTACAGATTTTATAATATATAGAAGACCAAAAAAACATATAGCTTATAGAGCATAAGACCTTAAACACGGACAAAAATATGAAAACTACAATAGAAATTGAAAAAAGACACAATAAGAGAGAAAAAA
>SNQJ01S0014893.1:65012-76145 GCA_010110895.2 Picea sitchensis
CACCTGTTATCAGAGTTGTTGTCGTAACGAGGAGGACGTTACAAATACACACATTACATATATATTTTTCTCTTGGAAACCCAAACCGAGAAAACCAACATATTCTATATTCATTCACCTCATACATTGTTTACAATACAATATACATATAGGAGCCAACGACATCAAAATCCTAATCCAATAACATGGATTAGCCAACAATCATAATTCCTTAACCGAAAATAGAAAACCATCGACGAAAAAACATATGCCAAAAAACCGCCCATAACTGGACCTGAAAACCAAGGACTGCCCAAAAATGGACACAAAAATGGAGGAAAAAAAAATCGGAGGTGTTGCCTCTGAACCCCCGCGAAGGGGGGATCTGCCTCCTGCAACCCCCCTACACGCTCAACATAATGTAGACACTAGTTCTAGTTGTGAAAATAATATAACACATGTCCAACATTCTCCCACTTGTTGTGTTTTTTTCACGCAAGGGGTTACAGGGTTACATAGTCAACAATCTAGGGAAACAATGCCCATAGATCCTCTACACCAAGTGAACTTCTCGGTGCTCACATATTTTGTTAATGAATCTGAAACATTCTTCAAAGTTTCCACCTTCATCAACAACACTTTTTTTTCTTCAACCTTGTCTCTCACAAAGTGATATTGAACATCAATATGCTTTGTCTTTGAATGATAAGTCGGGTTCTTCACCAGACAATTTGCACTCAGACTGTCACAATCTATCCTTACAACTTGTTGTACCAACCCAATACCTGAACAAAATCTTTGTAACCATAATGCTTCCTTGCTTGCATGAGTGGATTTCATGTATTTAGCTTCTATAGTTTAAAGTTCCACTACATATTGTCTTTTGCTCATCCAAATGGTTGCTCCTCCAAACAGGTTAAACACATACCCGCTTGTAGATCTCATACGATCTAGATCTCCAGTCAAGTATGCATCCAGAAAGCCATGTATGTCCAACACTTTGTCCAATATTGGTCTTCCTTGGTAGCACAATTGATAGCTAGCAGTGCCATGCAAATACCTAAAAACCTTCTTTACTGTTGTCCAATGTTCCTTCCCTAGTTTTGACATATACCTTCTCAAAACTCCCACTGCATGTGCAATGTCTGGTCTAGTACATACCATTGCATACAACAAATTTCCAATCGCACTCACATATGGAACACGAGACATGTCCTCCTCCTCTTCTTGTGTCTTGGTAAACTGATCCACATATAACTTTACACCTACAGGAATAGGGACCCTGACTGGTTTACCTTCCTGCATATTAAACCTATGCAATATTGTCTCCACATATTTTCTCTAATTTAACTGGAGTTTCCTATTTTTCCGAACTCTTTTAATTTCCATGCCCAAAATGAAATTTGCAGCTCTAAGATACTTCATGTGAAATTTAGAGGACAACTGAGTTTTCACACCCTGGAGAATGTCATTTTTGTTTCCTATAAGAAACATGTCATCCACATACAAGACCAAATAAATCAAATGATTACCAATTAATTTGAAATACACACAGTGATCCTCTTTGCTTCTTTTGAAGCCAAGTCACAACATATAACAATCAAAATTTTGATACCACATCCTTGGTGGTTGTTTTAAACCATACAGGGACTTTTTCAGCTTGCATATCAGTTCAGTCTTTTCGTTCACAACAAATCCTTCTGGCTGCTTCATGTAGATTTCTTCTTCAAGATCCCCATGTAGGAATTTTGTCTTCACATCGATCTGTTCTACTTCAATATCAAATGTAGCAGCAACATATAAAATAAATCTAATAGAGGTTAAATTGGCATCAAGAGAAAAAATATCACCAAAATCAATTCTCTAAACCTGAGAATAACCCTTTGCTACTAACCAAGCTTTGTATTTCTCCACTTTTCCTTCTACATTCAACTTATTTTTAAATACCCATTTGTTGCCAATGGGATTTCTTCCAGTCGACAACTCCACTAGATCCCAAGTCTCATTCTTATCCAAGGTTTCCATTTCTTCATCCATGGCCTTTTTCCAGAGTTTTCCATCCTCTGAATCCACTGCCTCTCTGACAGTTCTAGGATCATCATCAGTAATAGACAAAGCAAAATTTGAACGAAAAATCACGTGGAGTATACCTTTCCAGTTTCCTTCTTTCCTGAACCTATCTCCTCAATACTAGAGTATGAGGATCTTCTTCATCTGATTTGTGTTCTTCTGTAGAGTTTGATTCATCATCCTTTAATCAAACTCTATTTTCTCTGGTTCTTCCTTACTTGATAGGACATCCTGTTTGAAAACATATTTTATTTCTCTAAATACCACATCTCTACTATACACAACCTTCTTGGTTTCTGGGTTCCAAAGATTATACCATTTGAGACCATCTTTATACCCCATAAAGATACAATTTTCATCCTTCCTATCTAGATTACTCTTATTTTCCTTTGGAATGTGAACATAGGCCTCACAACCAAATACATTGATATGTGAGAGAGGGTTTATTACCAGTCCATACCTCATGTGGAGTCTTTTCATCCAGTGTTGATGAGGGTGATTGATTGACCAGGTTATGTGCAATACCCACTGTCTCTTCCCATAATTCTTTCCCTAACCCGACACCACTGAGCATGCACCTTGTTTTTTCCATCAGCATCTTGTTCATCCTTTCTGCAACTCCACTTTGCTGAGGTGTATATGGAGTAGTCTTCTGCCTTTCTATACCACACTTCTTACATAATTCTTCAAATTCATTCCCGCAAAACTTTCTACCATTATCCATCCTCAACACCTTAATTATTTTCTCTGTTTGATTCTCAACAAGAGCCTTAAACTCTTTAAACAAGTCAAAGACTTCAGATTTATTCCTGAGGAATTATATCCAAGTATTCCTTGATAACTCATCTATAAAAGAGACATAGTACACATATTTTTTCAATGATGGAACCGACACATGTCCAAACACATCACTGTGCACTAGTTGTAAAATTTTATCTGCCCTCATTGCACCATAGGGGATTCTTATTCGATTCTTCTTTCCATATACACAATGTTCACAGAAATAAAAATTCAGAGAGCAATTAGATATACCTTCAACCATACCTTTACTGTGCAGCAGTCGAAAACCCTTCTCCCCGATATGCCCTAGTCTTTGATGCCACAACATAACCTTTTCTCCAGAGACTGTAGGAGTTATTTCTTCTTCAACTCCAATATGAAGAACAATGGAACTATTATATCCATAACTAATAGTTATCCCTTACAGCTTATACATAGTTCCAAACTGAACTCCCTTCAACAACACCATTCTTCCTTGAACCATCCTGCAGGTTTCCTTTTCAAATATTATTTTTACCCCTGCATCGTCCATTTTGCTTATAGAAATCAAATTTTTGGCCAATCTTGGGATGTGCAAAATATCGGGTAGTGTTTTAATCCTTCCATCTATGAGTCTCAACTTGAATTTTCCTTATCCTATGATTCTAGTTGTCGAGTCATCACCGAGAAAAACATTACCTCCATCATACCTTTCATATTCACAGAACTACTCCCTGTGGGGAGTCATATAAAAGGATGCACCAGAGTCAACCAACCATGCCTCATGATTTTCATGTGTTCTTGAAGAAGCCAAGTACACATCCCCCCCTTCTTCCTTGGAGGTCTTTTTTTTTGTAGAAGGAGATTCTTCAGATCCCTTCTTTTTCTCAACTTTGGATCTACATTGCTTTTTGTAGTGCCCTTCTTTTCTACATCTCCAACATGCCTTTACAAAATTTCTGGGATATTTAGATCTACCCTTAGACTTAGATCTCCCACTTGAAGACTTAGATCTATTTCTTTCTTGGGAGTGTTCTCTTGCAAATAATGCATATGTGCTATATCCTTCTATGTTCTTCTGTCTAATATCCTCCGACAACAAGGATGAGACCACTTTATCAAAATTCAAGGCAATTTTATTACTACCTATGGCCACAACTAGAATATCCCACGAGTTTGGTAAAGAGCACAATAAATTGATACACTTATTTTCATCTGAAATTTTAATCTCAACAGATACTAACTGACTTACCATAGTATTGAAGTTGTTCAAATGCTTTGCCACCGAGTCTCCATTTTTCATCCTCAGGTTATACAACTTCTTTTTCAGGAATAGTTTATTTACTAGGGACTTAGACTGGTACAACTTCTCCAACTTATCCCATAAATCCTTGGTCGTAGCTTCCTCTGACACATTCAGTAATACTGAATGTGAGAGACAGATGGATTGTGCTCTTCACCTTCCGATCCAAATTTTTCCAGTCATTTGTTGAAGTTCATGTAGGTGTAGTACCTGGATCCATCGTGATCCATTGATCTCTGTCCACCAACAAATCTTTCATATTAAGCTTCCACAACTCAAAATTTTTCCCATTAAACTTCTCGATCTCCATCTTCGAACTGTTTGCCATTTCTTTTCACTTGAAAAATCAATACCAAAGAGCTTTCATTGTAATAAGGGTTATCACAGTCCTAAGCCAAACCCCTGACCACAAAGGCATCCTCCTAAAGCAAATAATTTATCTGATACCAAATGTAGATTTTAACCTTGTACAATATTTTACTGCAAATAGATTTTCAATAAAAGAATAGAAAATATACAATGACAAATACACACATTACACTGAGAGTTTTCTACTGGAAACCCAAATCGAGAAAACCAACATATTCTACATTCATTCACCTCATACATTGTTTACAATACAATATACATATAGGATCCAGTGGTATTCAAAACCCTAATCCAATGACGTGGATTAGTCAATAACCTTAATTCCTTAACCAAAAATAGAAAACCATCGACGAAAAACCATGTGTTGAAAAAACGCCCATAACTAGACACAAAAACCGAGGACCTCCAAAAAATGGACATGAAAAACGAGGAATTTATTTTGTTTTGGGGGCGCTGCCCCTGAACCTCTGCAACCCCCCCTCTTACGCCCCTGTGGGCCCAACGCAACATAGACACTAGTTCTAGTCATGCAAAGAATATAACACATATCCAATAGTAGGGATGTCCAAAAGAGTGTACAAGGAGATGGTAAAAGAAATGAACATAATTGCATCACAGGAGGATGCATCCCAACAACAACATGCATCAGAGGTATGTGATCATTCATTTATTCTTTTATGTACATCAAAATTATTTATCATATTAAATATTAATTTTCAATTGTTTTGTTGCAGAAAAAAAAAAAATGGAACCCAGTCAGCTTATAAGACATAACAACAAAGAAAAAAAAGGTTGATCATAAAGTTTGTGAATACTAACGTTTTCGATGTTACTTAAGTTTTCATATTTCTTATGATCTTTATATTTGAATAATTAATTTACACTAATCCGTGTGCGTCTACTAATAGGTGCTAACATACAAAGACGAGCCAACTGAACAATTGATCAACATTGGGTTAACTAAGAGTTGTGATTATATGTTGAAGTATCGAGTTTTAATTGAGCAATTTTTAAGTATCTATGTTGTTTAACTTCCCTTGCTTTATAATTAATGGAACAAGAAGAAAACTTTATATTAATTATACCAACTATGCTTTGTCATGGCGTATTAAACATGTAAGAAACAAAGTATGGAGAGGAGCCAACAAAAAATATTGTGATAATCGACATGATGTAAGGATTTGAAATGATGTGTATGGTTTATGAATCAATCACTGATATGGTACACTTTTTTATTTACACAATCATGTATATTCTACTATATTATAAAAGTAGATTTACTTATTACACTTTATTTCTATGTTTGTAGATCAAACATGAACAATTGGAATGTCAACGAGAAGTCGAGCAAGAAAACATCTGTTTAGATAACCAAAGTACAATATTACCTACAAATGATCAAGAAATGAGAGATGCACACAACTCGAGAAATGACAATAGTTCAAGTGATGAATGACAATCGATATAATTGAATGTTACTGCAAGTTGTATGCAGTTTTGTAATATCGGTTTGTAAAAATCAGGAATATTTTTGCTTAATGTAGTGGACAAAATATCTCAATTGCATGAGGGCATGTTACCAATAACTGTAACAATTACATATTGGTTCCATTTTGATTATTTTGGACCTTTACATTGTCTCATTTTGTATGACCATGGGTCTTTTATTCATATATAATAAAATGAGTTTGTTATTTTATTGCATTGTCAAATGTTGTGAAAAGTTGCATTGTTGATTAATTAATATGTGAATGATTTACATTGTTGCAAATAACTGATTAGTTAATATGTGAATGTTTTACATTATTGCAAATAATAGAGGTGTAATCCCTTGGATAAGGCATTGATGTTTTCATTATATCAAAATGCAATAACAAAAATATAAAAAACAATATGATTATAAAAAACATTTGTAAAAAAAAAATTAATTAAAATATATACATATCGGTGCATTCTTATGAACTAACAAAATGGTGCCTGAAATAATATAGGCATCGGTGCTTTTTAAGGGGTTATACACATTGGTTCATATTAAGAATACTAAAGCGTTGGTACATATTAATTATACAAAATCATCGGTGCATAAAATGTGTGATAATATATATTGTTTTGAATTTACACGGTGGGCATGTGATAAATATGCATCAGTGATTTAAATATAATAACAACATCGGTGCTTCAAAAAACTTAAAAGCTTCGGTGCATTTAATGATGCAAGTGCCCCAAGGCATATAACATAAAATACATGCACAATCCGCTATTATACGCACCGAAACGTATAATAAATAAAATGCAAGCACACCCGAGTTGCATGTAACAAAATTGGGAATACAGGGCATATTAACCATAACCGGCCCGGTGCGTTTGTTTTATATGTAAGCATAGAGGCAGTAATGTAATGGTGAATCAACGCATTTTCATCTTATTTATGCACCGAAGTCTTTTCATGTAATGGTACCCGATGCAGGTTTGTTTATGTTCGCACCAAAAATTTATGTAATAGTGCACTGGTGATTTTTTGTTTTATGTACATTCCGAAGCATTTTATGTAATGTCGTTCTAGTGCATTTTAGGTTTTTGTATGCCCCGATGCGTTTGACTTGATGGTGCACTGGTGCATTTTTACAATAAAAACACCGAAAACAAAACATCCACTCCAACCTCCACTTGCCTAAAAAAATTTTGTTATATGGAACATCCGCTAAAACCTTCATAGCCAACAGAGGAGGTTTCAGCCAAGGTTTTTTCGAAATTTTTTCCAAATTTTGTAACACTAAAAACCTTCGCAAAAACATCTATTAGAAGGTGTTCTCCTTGTAGTGAAAAATCCTAATTTCGGTGACATTTGTAGGAACTTGCCATTTCATGATGGTCTCCATATTTGTGGGATCTATCTTTAGATCCCCTCCACCAATCACATACCCCAAATACACCAAATATTGTTGAGAAAACTCACATTCCTTTAGATTAACTAGCCGCTGGTGCTTCTTCAAAGTCTCTAACACCTCCATGAGATGTGCTCCTCCCATGTAGCTCTATAAACCAATATATCATCCAAATAGACTATAACAAGTGACTCTAGATATGGATGTAATACATTATTCATTAGTCTCATAAATGTAGGTGGTGCATTACATAAACCAAATGGCATGGCCAACCATCCATACAAACCATGACTTGTCTTGAAAGCAATATTCTAGATGTCTTCTTCCTTGATGCGTACCTAGTGGTATCCTAATTTGAGCTCCAACTTGGTAAAATATTTTGTGTGCTACAACTGATTTAACATATCATCGATCTAAGGTAGAGGGTACATATTCTTTAGTGTAATCTTATTCAATGCTATGTAGTTGATACACATTTGCCAAGTCACATCCTTCTTTGGTACAATTATGATAGGTGACGGACAAAGTGAGGCGCTTGGTCGAATCACAACCTGATCTAACAACTGTTACAACTGCTTCTTCACTTCATTTGCTTGCATAACGAACTGTCTATACAAACCAATATTCGAGAATGGTGTAATATCCCCAGTTCTAATCCCCACAACTATAATTTAATTGTGCAAATATTAATTAGGTTGGTGAGCCGATATGGTTGATAGGGATAGCTCATATGAATTGATATGGCTAGGGGACAAGCTATGTAAAATGTACATTAAAATTATTAATAAAAATAATTGGTGTTGGCTACGGTATGAGAGCGATGGTAACGACAGGAGGCTATGATTCCACATGAGAGGGGGATAAAGAGGGGTCCAAGGGGTTATCCATTCCTAATAATTCATCCATTTCATTATAATGTTTATTCCCTTAGAAATATCAAAGAGTTATTAAAGTGATGTAAGAGTGACAGGTGGGAAAGGTCCATTCACCCAATTTATAACAATATGGGATGCGTACAACTACTTTTGGGGAAATATGTGAGTCAATCTTCCATGTGAAGAAAAGTAAATTCGAGTTCATTCTTGGGTCAATTTTTCATGTTGGTTTTGGAGAGCAAGAAGAGAGATGAGTGCTGAAAAAAGCGAACCAACCATGCTATGATTAAGGAAAACCATTGTTGGGATAAGTTTTATGTTGAAAATGAGGTTGTAGGCCTATAATGAAGGATGTATGCTAGTAAGTGACATTTCCTATTGAGGAAATGGCTCAAGAGACTTGAGAATGTCATTGTGAGCACTCCTAGAGAAGTTGAGAATTCCTAGAGTCCCTAGCTTTGATATTCCTAGCCAATCAAGTGCACTAGAACCCTAGAGGGAAGTGGGAAGGCACGAGGGACTAAGTGGCAGAGAAGAGGGATCCCATTCCTTGGGTTGTGCAGGTTGAGGGGAAGAGAGCTGGTGTTTTAGAACTGCTATCGGAGTAGAACCTTGGTTTTGGGCTACTGAATGTGGGGAGTGGACAACCAAAAGGGCCATACCTCCTTGTGGACTCATATACTCAGCTCGGATGTGGCACATTATTAAGATAAATGGAACAACAACGCCTATGGCTGGGCGAAACATCCCCTGTATGGAACTAGTCGGTTCATCAATTTAAAGATAAGTTTTATATTGTGTTTTAAATGTTAATTCCACTCTGTAAAATGTTTAATTTGAATGTTGTTGGGTTTGTTTGATAATGCCTACATGCATGGGTTTTTTTTATTTATGTTATTAGATGCATGTTTTTGATTTATTGTGTAAATAAAGTTTTTAAGTGGGTTTAACAAACAAGGTTTTTTACAATTAGTATCTGAGCTGTAGGTTACAACATTGGGCTTACAGGGCTTGGTACAACATATATAGAGTTGTTAATATGTTTTATTTGGGGAGAATCGCAATTGACTTGGGTATGTCAAAAATTTCAAGTCAGCAAATGGGTTTTGGTCCTAGAGGCCAAAAATAACAAATCTATGGCATTTACACAGGAGTTTGGGGGTGAATTTAAAGTTCACCTAGTAGAGTAATCAAGGTCAAAACCCCTTGAAATTTAGTTTTGCATTGATTTCTTGTTGCAGAGATAAACTTGTTCGATTTTGAGTTCAAATGCAGCTTGTATGGGTTGAATTTGGCTAAGAGGACGAGTCAGGCATTGTCATGAAAATTGTGACAGTCGCGAGCTTGAAAATCGCAAAAATCGGCTAAGTATCGATAGTGAATGTAAATATTTTGCCGATACATTGACAAGAAAATATTTTACGAAGCCACCGAGGAAGGAAGTGTTTCAATGAGAATTTTTTTTTTTGTCTTTGAAACGTTGGTGAAAAAATGAAATTCAGTCATTGATACATCAACAAGAAGATGTGATTCATTCGCCAAAAATATGCGGTTCAATGGTTGATACGTCGATGAGAAAGTGAGCACTTATGCGCTTGACTAAGTCTCTTTTATACGATTGATGTGATTCAATTGTTGATGCATCAATGAGAAGATGTGATTCAGTCGCCGATACATTGGTGAGATGATGCAATTCCGTCGTCGATACGTTGGCAAGAAAAGCCGATTTTTCACCGATGCACTGATGAAAAAGAATGATCTGGTATTGACAAAGAAAGAGTACTCCACACCGATACATCGGTGAGGAAAAGACATTTGTCTTCGATACACTGGCAATGAATGTGATGTTGATGCCAATACATCCATAAGTAAAACAGATTACGACACCGACACATCGATGGAGAATGAGTTTTTGGCGCTGATATGTCAACGGGGAAAAGACATCTTGATGTCGATACATTGGTGGAAAATATGCTTTTTGGGGTTGATACATTGACAAAGGAAAAGGATCATGATCACCAATAAAGGAGAAAATATAAGAAGAAAAAAATAGGAAATAAAGAAGAGGAAGAGAGAGAGAAAGAGAGAAGAGAAAGAAGAAAGAGAACACTACTACAAAATGAGTAATTTGTTACTAAAAAAACAACTAAAAATTAGATATATACGACTATTTTTTAGTCGACAACTAATGATAGCAAATTTGCAGTATCTTTTTCCCCGACTAACTTTTAGTCATATCTCGATTAGTCATTAATTGCCAATTAATGACTAATCGAGATACGACCAAAAGTTAGTCGGGAGAAAAGGACTGCAAATTTTCTACCATTAGTCATTGACTAAAAAATAATTGTATGTATATGATTTTTAGTTGTTGTTTTAGTAACAAGTTATCCAATTTGTACTAGTGTGGTCACAACTTGGGAGGGTGTCGATTTGGCTCATGAATTTGGAAGAAATCCCTTTTTCAAAGATGCAATTTGATAAGATGTACAATAGGATTGAATGGGATTTCATTCTAGATATGTTGGATTAGTTAGGATTTGGGTCTTTCTTCATTAGGACTACGGAAACTCTTTTTATGCAAGTTTTAGCTAGAGTAATCATTATACAAATTTACACCTTCTAGTATGATTTTAACATGGATTAACATACATTTATATCAATTGTGTGTTATAAATATAAATAGTGCAAACACAAAGAATTCAAACAACCCCACCAATGGAATAAACGAATAGTAGAGAACAATATATGATTTTCCATATAATACATATGTATTTTGTGGTCAGGGGAACTTTGGTAGAAATATACGAAGAAAAAAATGTTCAAGCAATGCATAATTAAGAAGTTCCTACTCAATTACACCTATATTAACTTCTATTTATAGTGAAAAAAA
>SNQJ01S0014893.1:91282-112577 GCA_010110895.2 Picea sitchensis
CCCCCGCCTTATTGCGCGCCCCTTAGAATCATCGTGAGCGATTGTCGCAGTCTGCCCTCACGGCATCATGGATCCTCTCGAACTAGGTAATCATTAACCTATAGTTCGAGCCACAGCGAGAGTGCTAGCAGGCGATGGCAGGGCTGCTGTCCACCCCTCTCCCTCAACCTCTCTGGAAATCGTGTGCAGCCCCTTTACTCCATATGTGAGTCTGATCGGCAAGCTATCGTCAGCCTGCATCATTGACAATCGTGTCAGAACATGTCAACATCATATCATCAAATCAATGAAATATCACAGTAAACAAATCAACCCAAAAAGCACACTCCCTGACTCAATCTAGAGTCCAAGGGGTTCCACCGATGCCTCTGCATCCTCAAGGTCCAAAACCCTGCACACTCAATAAAACTGAGTCAATAGCACCTGTCTACATCAAATAGTAAAACATCAGGTCGTCTATCATAACGTATCATAATCAAGTATAAATGTTTTAACATCAGAAAAGTCCAGATCACTTGCGAGCAAGTATCCTCAAATAATAAGTTTTCTCAGTGCGCCAGAGCGGGATGTTACAGTATTTGGCATTGTATCTTTTCTGTTCTTTTATTGAAAATCTGTTTGCAGTAGAATATTGTACAAGGTTAAAATCTACACCTACCAACATGTATTGGATTTCCCCTTATTTGTTGCTTGGAATTTTCATAATCTTCCTGAAAAATGAAAAAACACAATAATGTTTTCTTAAATGGAAATTAAAGTAAATATAGAAAAACAAATTTATTTGGTAATTATTGGAACATATTATAGAAAAGCATGTTTCTTCAAGTTTTTGATTTGCATGACATGCATTAACCAATACACGTCATAGATTTAAACTTACAAGTATTTCAAATTATATCTTAATTTTTTAATAAAAATTAAATAACTTGTATGTCTCTCTTCTTGGGATGAGCTACGACCATGCTCATTGCAATAACATGTTTTCTTTGAACTTCTATCAACCATATTTGATAAAAAAAACCCGGAATAATCAGAAATAGAAATTATGAAATTTTTATAAAATCTATTATTTCGGTGTGCTTCATTAAACATAATGCATCGGGGCGTCAATAATGTACTCACACCAGCATGTAATATTAGTCATTGTGCACCGCTAACCCGTATGCATATGATATGAAATCAATAATATTTTTTTTTTGACCACTCGGTGTTTTACACAGATATATGTGCCCTGGTGCACTTGTCTATTCAGTGAGCACTAGGGTGATTTTCTTATACAGGGTGCATCGTGGTGATTTTTTTGTACAGGGCACATCAGGGCATCTTTTTTGTATAGTGTGCACCATATACTGTGGAAAAGTTAAAAAAAAAAGCATTGACAATGACAGAGTTGACGGTGTTTGGGATCTGATGCAATGTGTGGTACCATTGTGATGGATACCAAACCTTCCATATGCAAATAAACAAACCCAATAAAAAATTATTGCTTAAAAAAATAAACCCTAAAAAAATATATTGCTTATAAAAATAAGCCCTATAAAAATCTATTGCTTATAAAAAAAGGGGAACAAGAAAAAACAACAAGAAAGCTACGACTACCAATATTGAAGGTAACTATGAAATCCTTATATTTATTTTAACATGCAATATTGAAAATAGTTTGAATCAAATAGGGAAAGATTGAAATGATTAGTATAATGAAATCACATACTTGAAATTTCTTATCTGCAGATTTGTATGTGCCCTACGGATCCCTTCCAATTTTGGCTTCAAAAAAATCAAGCCACTCCAAAGTCTTTCGTAGTAAATCTCTCTTCCTCAAATCTTCCCTCTAAATTCTACCAAAAAAATGAACTAATGAATAGTGTTTTCATTTATAAACAAACACATTTTGAAAAATGAAATTTCCTCTCTTTTTTTGCTGTTTTTTTTTTTCAATTAGTATGTAAAAAACCTTATTAAACTATATATTTTAAAAATTAATTTTGTCATCAAATAGGTGCACCTCACCGATTAGTGTTCCTTAGTGCATATATAGTAGCAAACACATCGATACCAATTTTAGCGACATAATAGAAATGAAAACCTTTGTTATTAAAATTTATGGATGTTTTGGTTTGCGGAGGTTGTAATGGATGTGATGGTTCGATGCATTGCATAGTTTGTCACTTTGGTGCATTATATATATACTCACCGGTGCATTGTAAAATACATAAACGCATCGATAAATTTTAATATCGGATCCATGCACGTATTGACAATGGTTTTGGCTCAAATGCAGGCAAAGGAAGGTTTTAATATCAAATGGCCAATACTTGTGATTCTAGCTCATTCCATATTATTGCAAGTTTTTCAACTTCTTCCACACCATTTGAAGTAAGTCTAGACTTTATTTATAATTCATTTATCTTATTGAATTTATGTTATTTATGCATGTGCATTTGAATAATTGTTCAATGAATTTTGTAGAATCATAAATTGGGATCGAGTTTGGATGAGCAAGATATTCCACCAAATAAAAAATGTCGCAAGCTCTTATCAGGAGAAAGATATAGTAGGCAAATATTTGATGAAAATGGAAAGCTACTTTACCCTGCCAATTGTAACATGTCATCTTCCAGTAACCTACAGTGTGGGTCAATGGTATTACACTGTGAATTGGATCTCTTTTATGACACGCCAGTGGTATGTGGTTGTTCAAAATGTAAAAGGTTGAAGAACAACCCTTGACGTGTCACATTGTCTCATTATATTAATGATCTTTCTGTGTCACATTGTCTTTTCTAAAACATCACTTATTTAAGGATCTCTTAAGATTAATTGTGGAGGACAAATGATATTTGTATATTAGTTATTTGGTAAGACATATGTATTAATAAAATGATTTTGATTACATAATTACAAAAATTATGAGAATGAATATTAGTAACTATAGAATTTACATAGAACACTAATGTCATACGATGCATGCACATTATGTAAAATTAAAATTTTGGAGAGGGAAAGTATCATATGTCCATGTTATATACTGACTTTATGTCAAATTTTATTTTATGTTAAAAAACATGGTGGTGGTTGGGACTGCATAAACCAATTAATTAAATTCATCATTTCAAAATCATTTGTCATTGTGTTTCATTTTTACAATATTTTTAAATAGTTTACACAAAATCATATTGATGAAATTCCATGCATCTATAGATCTATTTCTATGCATTCAAAATATATGTTTTATATAAATGTTATTATTTGATGAATTGCATGCATTTATAGATATATTTTTATTAATTTCAAATAGATATAAATTTTTTATAAAAATGTTATTGTTTCTTATTATTTTAATATTTTTTGTGTAACATGTATCATAATTTAAAAATACATGTCTTTGTTTTTACAATAAAATTTTAACACAATCATTTTTTTTAAAATGACATTTTCACCTACAAACTAAAATGTAACATATTGATTCTATTAACACCTTTATTAATTTTTTTATATTATTAATATAAAGTGAGGTGCATTTTATAGTCTAATATGACACTTGGCATAAGTCATCCCAATATAATAATAATAAAAAAAATCATCCCAATATGGAAGATATTTGTACCATTACTAATAAATATAACAATTATAAATGTAATTATGAACAATTATTATAATGTTATCAATCAAATAAATGAAAAAATAACATTTCATAAAAGTAATTTGTAAACATGTTTAATCAACAACTTGTATCTGGTTGACAATTAAACAATTCACTTTGAAGATGACATTAACATTGTATGGCATTAATAGTTTAAGTTTTCGCAATTACAATCCAAAGTAAATGATTTCATAAAACTAAAGTTAAACATTATATGACAACTCTAAATTCTAATGAATGATACAACTTAAACTTAATTTAAAACAGAGAAATTATTAATGTACTTATTATACATTTTATAAAGCAAACAACAACAACATCAACATGATTTAAAAAAACACAATATACATGTGTGTTATATTGTTTATAGTGCACCAATGTGATTGTAATCACACTAGAGTGGTTGTTACGTAATCGCCACCAGAGAAACAATTTAATTGGAAAAGTACATATGCAAACCTACAAACTTAAAGTTTTACAGAGGAAAAAACATAGGTCACTCTTCGATTCCACTCAAAATTTAGCACATGGACTCGATCCTCTACCACTTCCTCATTGCTTTGCCTCACATCTCCTCCTCTGCGAGCCACTTGACTTTCTCCAAGATACTGTCCTTGTCATTACTATAGACATAATATGAACTGGCATCAATTCCCTTGTAGATCACATACCTACATTTCCTCTTCTTCACCTCAAGGGGGATTATCAAATAGCTCTTTGGGGATGGGGAGGAATTTCGTAGCCCCGAAGTATCTGTAACCGGGTCCCTTTCTTGTGGCACTGACCAAATCAACTTCGTTCCTTTCCAAGTCTATCATCTTGGCCCCTACTTTGGTATAATTAGGACTACCAAGCTCTACGGTCGGAGCTTCCCAGTGCCCCTTTCCCTTGTTCAACAAGAAAAGACCCTGGTGGATGTCTTAATTATAAAACTATGCCAGCCTCAAGATTGACCTAAGCTACATATTGTATAATTAATAGAAGTTAAGAAGCATGTATGGAAAAATGCATGATGATTCATAATCTTTGTCAGCATGTATTATCGCTAAATATTAAGCATTTCCTTGGCCTTGACCTGCTCCTCCACAAGATCCTCACCCATGTACTTAATAAGAATTTCATCATGTTTCTTCTTCTCCACAACCATGCACTCAATCTCTTTCTCATCCAGAAGGGACACATGGGAAACAAACTCTCGCTCTCTTTGTTATTGGTTTCCCTTGTCCTACTATCCCATTTCTTCTGTCACATCCTCATCTTCCACGAATAAGACCAGAGTAATGGAAATGACCTTGCCTCTCTTGATTGTCAACCTAGACTCCCTCTATATAGACTCGATCCTTTTCCACTCCCTCAATGCTCTGGGCTGCATCTCCTCCTCTGTGGGTTGCTTGAGTTTCTTCATGATACTATTTTCATCATCGTTATTGCTATAATAACTGGCGTCAATTAGTTTGTAGATCATGTAACTAGACCTCCTCTTCTTCATCTCAGGTGGATTATCGAATAACTATTTGACATTGGGGAGGAATTTCTCAGTCGCACTTGTACAATTGATTGTTGGAAGATGACAACTTACAATATTCCAACAACCAATTGTACAAGTACAGCTGGGAAATGCCTCCCCAACATTAAATATATATTCAATGAGCCCTGCGAGGAGAATAAGAGGAGGTCTATGTGTGCTATATACAAATGAATTGACACTAGTTACTATGGAGATGACGATGATGAGAATAATGTCTTGGAGAAAGTCGAGTGGATAGTAGAGGAGGATATGTGGGCCAGAGCGTTGAGGGAGTGGCAGAAGATCAAGTCTATCTAGAGGTAGGCCATGTTGATGATCAAGAGAGAGGATGTCATTGTCGTTACATTGCTCCTATTTGAGGAAGATGATGATGTGGTAGAAGAAATTGGAGAGCAAGACAAGGGAAACCAAGAGTAGAGAGAGAGAGAGAGTTTTTTCCCCATGTTCCCTTCTGGATGAGAAAATGATCGAACACATGGTTGTGGAGAAGAATAAAAATGATGAACTTCTTAGTAAGTACATGGGTGAGGATCTCATGGAGGAGCAGGCTGAGGCCAAGGAAATTATTAATATTTAGCGATAAGACATGCTGACAAAGTTTATGGATCATCAATTGTTTTTCCAAATGAGCTTCTTAACTTATTTTAAATATACAATATGGAGCTTAGGTCAATCTTGAGGCTGAAATAGTGTTATAATTAAGACATCCACCAGGGTCCTTTCTTGATGAACAGGGAAAACGGGCACTGGGAAGCTTCCATCATAGAGATTGACAGTCCTAATTATTCCAAAGTAGGGGCCAAGATGACGGACTTGGAAGGGAATGAAGTTTTTGTGCTTGGTGCCACAAGAACTGGTGAAGGGATTATTGATGTGGCTCTGGGGGGATGTTGAATGGGTGACTTGTTGGCACCCCATCTAGTGGTGCATTGGGTTATATTAAATGGACCAACTCTCTATGTTAGTTCATGCACCGAACACTTTTAACCAGTGCGTTGTCTTTTCATGACGCACCGTTAACGAGCGCGTTTTACAATGTGCACCAAAATGATAATTTTTAAACTATTTTTCCTGGTACAAGTTAATCTCCTTGATACATTTAGTTTAAAGTAACACACCAGTATGCATTGATACTAGTTCATTTGTATTATAACGCATCGATGATGGGGCATCCCATAAAATTAACCGAGATGGTAAATTATTATGTATTTTTCTCGATGTATTGTAGTAGAAATCACCGGTGCGTTTTATTTATGTGACACACCGTAGAGGAAATTTGTGCTTCAAAAACTTGGTGGTCTGTTCAATTAATAGAACGCACCGATATTTTTATCTCAATTAGTACACTTCCTAGCATCTTAGTGGTGCTTACCATAAGAGGCATTGCACTGCAAATTTGTGACAATTCAGCCCGATGTCATGTTCTTTACAATACCAATGTGTTTTTTTTATCCATCTACACTGATCAGTGAAATTGTTGAATATGAATTTACGCGGTGTGATGTGTTAATATAAACACACCAGTGCTACCATGCTATTGGAACATCGGTATTTTGTTTAATGATGCATTATGTTTTCGACAACATCAACTACAAGGCATCCATCAAAATGACACAACGAGTCGATGCAAGATGTTACTATTAATGCATCGATACCACTGTGATAGTGGAGAACCATCATTTTGTTCCTCAGTGCATTGTAAATGAGAGTGCACCAGAAACAAGGTGTCCAATGAGACGCCCCGCTATGAAAATTCGGGAAATATATGTCTCTACGCATTTCTGTATACAGTGTCGGTGCATTGGATTACAATTATTGCACCACTTAGATAAATTTTATAAATTGTTATGTTAGCGGTGCAGTTAGTTAAGTAAAGTGTACCGATGCATAATGTTAAATGACATCGGTGTGATTGATTCGGTGCATGTATTTTTTTATAAATTATGGCAAGGCATTTGAACAATGATTTACTGGGGTGTTAATGTTCGAGTACACCTCGTTGTGGTTAGTTAAAATTGGTGCACCACTAGTTTGCCCAGTGTTGGGGTGTTCTGAAGGATGCACCACTTTGTTTTTAGTAATTTATCGTGAGGTGCTAGATTGAATGACATTGACGTGAACATATATGGATGCGTCGGCCATGGTGCTTACCGTGTATTTAACACAGTACACACCACTTCGGGGCGAGACGAATCGTTCAAGTGCACTACGTGAAACGAAAAAAAAAATGAAAAAAATGTGAAATATCAAGCTAAATTATAATTTTGATTGGATGAAAATGCAAATAGGAAGGTAATAAATAATTCACCTAGTCTCTTATGAACCGAAGAGGCATGGTTGCATCATTGAGAGGAAATAAAAACTCATGGTGATTTCCAAAATTTGGAGATTTGTGGAATCCACCAATGGAGCTATCATGGTCGATGTAGAGCATTTGAAATAGAGTGTTTTAAGAATAAATGTAAGCAATGGTGTTTGCTTGAGAATTTGGAAGCACAGGATGCATTGTAACTCTGAAAACCGGTTTGGTAATTTTTTTATTATTTACCCTATCATGGTGCACCTTTAGACATAAAGAAACATTGGGGGTATCGTTCAATAGTATTGGTGTGATTTATTCGGTGCATGTAATTTTATCATAAAGTATGGCAGTGCTACTAAAACATGGACACGTCGATGTTATATTCTTTATCAATGTCATGGTGTGTACTCTTCAAAGGTGTCAATGTGATTTATTCGGTGCATGTAAGTTTATCATAAAGTATGGTGTTTCTACTAGAACATGGACACACCAGTTCTATATTGCTCATGATCTAACCGGTGTGTATATACCTTAAATGCGCACTGAGGAAAAAACCTTCGCAAAAGCTCACAGTCCCCTACCTCCACTATGAACAGTGGAGGTGTGTTTGAACATTTAAGTCCCGGTGCACTAGTTTTCAACACTAACTTGAAGAGATATACAATATTCCCGTGAGCTAGATTGGGAGGATTTGCTCAGCTGCAGTTGCAGTTGTAGTCAGTTTTTACTGCAACAACAAAACCCTAACCCTCTTGTTGAGGCACCTTAAATGAAGAGATTGACCTAATTTTTGGATAGCCTAGTGTGCCCTAACCCAATGCACCTCCTAGTACTCTCAGCAAGCTAAGATGCCAAGTTTGATTTTTTGGTCCAAGTCAAAGGTTGACCAAGTCAAATTAGTCATGACTTACTCTATGAAGTCAGAAAACAAGTTAGAAGGGGATTCTAACTTCAGAGCATGGAAGACAAGGATTGACCTCATCCTTTCCAAAAATAAAGTGTTGGATATCGTGAAAGGAAATATTATGGAACCACAGGTTGAAGAAGGAAAAGAGAAGGAACCTCAGAACGTTGCAATTATGGAGAAGTTCAAGGAAAATGACATCAATTCCATGAGTATCATAGTGGAATATTTAAAAGACCACTTGATACCCTACATCTCTCATCTTGACTCATCTAAGAAGATGTACGATGCCATAACTAACCTCTTCTCAGTCAGAAACATTGGACAAGTAATGAGTTTGGAGAATGAGATCTGTGACATGAAAATGAATGATGATGCAACATAACATCATACCTTGTGAGAATCTCTCAGTTAATATATCAACTACAAGCTATTGAAGAAATCATTTCAAAGAAGGAACTGGTAAATATAGTACTCAATGGTCTTCCCAAGACATGGGATGCATTTTCCGCAAGCATGAACACAATGAAGGAGAATCCCACATTTTAATAACTTTGGACTTGTTTTGCACAAGAAGAATCAAGAATTAGCACAAAAGAGAAATTCCAAGGGAAAGATGATGATCAAGCCTACACAACAAAGTTCAAGAAATTCATGAATAAGAAAAAGTTTGACTTGCTGATTTTTCAATAAGCTAGGTTTAAGAATGAAGTTCATTCCATTTTTATCATTTTACTTAAACCATAAACAATTTGTTGGAACAACCAAGATCACAAGAAGAAACACCATGCACAAGTACACAAGAAGTATCCTGGGAAACATTTCTCAACAAGGGAAGAAAACCCAGCCAATCCTTTGCTATATTCTTCAAGAGAAATACCTCCACCACCATAAAGACCTAGCACACAAAAGGGTGCTCACAAACCCTAGAAGACTAGCACCCAAGAGAGGTGCACACTTTTCCCAAGAACAAGTGTTTGCTAAAATTTCCAAAATCACACTTGTGATATGATTCCTTAATGGGGAATTTACCTTTATTTATATTAGACTGGCCCTGTCAACAATAGTGTCTATTGGCACAACAGGGCCGACCTCAATAACTCATAATATAATTAATAATTTCCATATTAATTATCTTTTACATTAATTATCTTTCACTTTATGGTGGGGCTGACTTGTACCCTTTACATCACAAATAGGGTTAAAGGTAAGTCTGACTCTTATACAATATAGCAAGGGATCTCATACACCCACTAGTGCTCATCCACTAGGGGCACATCCATATTTTCTTATCCATAAGGATGTCCATATATCTATCTCACTGCGTCTCATAGAAGAACCAAACCCACTAGTGCTCAACCACTAGGATCAAGTTCACTTGTGCTTAGCCACATGCACGTCCAACTCAGTAGATCTCTTTGTCACTGTGGTACACATGAGAATAATCTGGAGTATCACATCATCTCAACTCTCTGCACAAAGGAGGCCAATACATCTTTACCACTAGGATCACATTCACTTGTGCTCAACCACAGGCACGCCCAATTCAACATATCTTTTTCTCACTACGTTACACATGAGAATCATCCAAAGTATCACATCATCTCAACTCTCTACACATAGGAGGCCAATACATCATTTCATATATGTCTCAGAATGATACACCCAACTCATGGGATTCCCAACACAGGGGCACACAACATTCCATCATTGTCTCAGAGAGGAACCACATACCCAACTCATGGGCTTCCCTACACAAGGGCACACAACATTCCATCTCCGTCTCAGAGAGGAACCACACACCCATCTCACAGGCTTCACCACCTCACACAGGTGTTTTGGGTGGGAATCCCTCCTACGGACTTAGCATTTAAGGGCTCTAATCATTGATGCAAAAAATGACCATTTCAAAGACTTCTACTCTTTTCTATTCTCCCAACACAAAACCCCACATTCATGTAATACAAAGGTGAAAACAAGATTTGGTAACTCTACCTTGAGTCCTTCATTTGATGTCGATCCCTTTTATTTCACTCGCTCTTTGATTGCAAGCCTCCTCCCAAAGATGACCTGTATTCACACATGAACAAACAAAAAGTTGCAAACATGCATTTCATATACTAATTGTTGGGTTAGTTGTGACAATATCATTAAACAAATATTCAACTTGGATACGTGATATGGCGAGACAGGAAAATTATTTCTTTTGTATTAATCTTCACAAGAGTAAACTTACGATATGTGGTCGACACTGCTCCTCGAAACTGGTCCTACGCTCCTCTTCAACTGTCCTCCAACTGTTTTTCTTTATACTTCTCTTTGCACAAGGATGGATAAAGGTTGGGACAAGGGGAATGCTCAATTGGGTATAGTCTCTTTACTATGATTTTTCTCCTTCAAATGGGACCCTTACCCCTTCTTTTATAGGCTAGAAGGAGCTAGGTATTTGGTCGATTGACCGGCCATGTATGGCCAAAAGGTTTAGTTAACTTACCCAAAGTTGTGTGTCCCATTAGCAAATTTCCTTTTTTTGTGCTCTTGTAGGTACACACGAGCTATAGTGAAGCAGCTAGCGTGTACACTCGTGCAGTAGTGGAGTAGGGTGCGTGGGCATTTAAAAATGGTTTTTTTAAGAAGAGTTGTTCAATACTGGCTTGGAAAAGAAGGCATATGGGATGGCCTGATGTCAGGTAAGTATGTTTGGTGCAAATTAGGGTTATAAAATTTGCCCCCTAATGTGTGAGGTAAGAAGAGCATCTGATGGCCGAAATACATTACCAATCTTTATCAACAGACCAAACCGATGATCCCAGGGACCAGAATTCAGGAGGTGCCATCTACAAAATAAAAATTGTCTCACTGAGGTGGGCATACCCATGCTCGGAATGAAATAAAATCATGGCTACCAATCAAATACATTGTAGATCCATGTCATATAACTATATAAAGTGTAGCCATGATCAATACACAATGGATCTACATCTCAAAATAAAAAAGATATACATTTATAGTATCCATATTCTAGAAGCTGATAAGGCCTAATGGTTGGAGATGAGGTCTTTAGAGCTCGAGCATCAACTTCAAAATATTCAAAACTTGGGTAGGAGTGTAATATGAGTGTACGACTTCACTACCCAGAGGTCTTTGACGGCTCGTCGATCATGGACTAGAGGATCTTGATGATCAGGTTGATGGCTTCATGGATTTCAAACAAAATACTTGAGTGGACCTTCAGGATGGTCGGGCATGAGGGAAAGAGACAAACTGTAGATGGGCCGACTCAAGCTTGGTAAAAACTTCCCTTGGACAACAGCAGGACAAATGACGAGGCTCAGGCAGCATGATATTTTGACATAAGTTCATGATGCAGGAGGCACCACAAACTCTCCATATGTTTGGAAGAATAACCAAATGGAGGAGGACACAGCTCTATGTAGCGAGAACAATTGCCTAAGGTCATATTAAATCCCAAAGCTTGATGAACAAACAGAAGGATGTGCTTTGTCCAAGGGAAACTCATTGTGATGCCAATAAAAAGAAAATACTTTTCCCTTCCTCTTTTTGGGGTATATTTGATTTTTTTTTTTGTCTTTTTCAATAATGTTGGAAAGCTTGAAAAAGAATAAAAGAATGCTATGTTACAAAGGGGGATCGAGTGTCGCAAACATACTAGCTCCAAGCACACGGAACACAGGGATGCTTAGGGAAAAATCCTTCAGGGGCCAAACGTGTCAAGAGACGGAGGAAAAGTGCTACAGGTCTTGTATATAAAGCATGCTTCAGATGGTTCAGTTGAGAGCAACATGGAGCTGGCATTTAGAACAAAGACGTAGGTATGTAAACACGGTTAACAAAAAACACAATGGTAATGTCCTTCGATGTAATTTTAATGAGCCCAGAGAAGGTAAGCTCGGGGTTTTTTTATATTTAGAGAGTCTGAAAAAAAAAAAGAGGAGACTTCATTGGGGTACCTTTTTCGAAGATAGTCTAGTCAGCTCGAAAAAAAAGGGTAAACTAGCACCGACTAGTCGTCTATTCAAAACGATTTTAATGAGTGTGATAGAGACAATATCACTCAGTGATTTTTTCATTTTTAAGAAGCCTGAAAAAAGATTAACTATGGACTCCATCAGGAATGTTCTTCTAGACCATTTTAACGAGTGTGAAAGAATAAGGTCACTCGACTATCTTTTAAATTTTAGGGAGTCTAAAAAGAGATTAACTATGGACTCCGGGGGGGTTCCTTTTTTGTAAATTTAGTCCCTTAGGCCCGAAAAAGGGTTAAAATTATACCTAAGAGTACTCTTCTAGAGAACTGAGGCTCCTAGAGTATACCTTTGTTCGTACAGTTGACCATCCAGACCAAAAAAGGGGTAAACTACCGTCGGACAAATGTGCCTTCAAATTTCAGTTTAATGAGCGTGAAAGACAACAAGATCGCTCGACAATATTTGCATGTTTAGAGGATTTGAAAAGAGCTTAAAAGAAGATTCATTATGTTTTGGGAGTCCCGAGGGTGAGTTCAAGAGTGATAAGGAATCATGCAGATGAGGCTCAAACTCGTAATCAAAAAAAACTAATAAGGACTCTTGAGCCAATAGTCGTTAGTGACAACATGGACACCAAAATGAAACTAGGATCTACCTAGGGAATCCATGTTAAGGTAGGCTCTACCACTAAATTATGACACTCCTAAAACAACAATGATGGTTCTGTGTCACAATTTGGTGGGATCGATCCTAGGGCAAGGCGGAAAAGACAACAAGATGCTGGAAGTAGAGGTGGAATCCTAACTTAAATGGAACGAGTTGAAAAATTGACTTTTTACCAAAGGACCTTCAAAACAACCCAAATCTCCAAAAAGTTTCCAAATGCCCAAAGTAACACTTATCGCGACAATCCAAAGAAAACTCCTGAACCATGCTAAATGATTTTTAGTTTAGAAAAAATGACAAAAGGGTCTAAAAAATGACAAAAAGAGGCCAAAAAGTCTATAAATAGAAGCTGGGAGCTCATTATCACCATTGCTAATTGAGAAATTGACTAAAAGCCAAAACTACCCCTTTGTGAAAAGAGTTGATTCCAGGAGCTTCAGTGGATGAAATGACCACCCGCTTGTACCAAGTAAGTACTTACTACCCCCTCTTGCATTCTAATTATTTTGTTATGTATTTAAAGTTATCTTTTGGAGGGGTGCCAACCTTTAAAAGGTCAGCCCTAAGTCCACACGGGCAGAGGAAAAACTGCACATGTGTACACGCTACTGTCAGCATTACAGCCCGCGTGGACCCTTCATTTATTGTAAAAAAAATTAAAAAAGTAAGAGTTAATCCCTCCTGAACTGGGTTTGTGCAGGATGTATGTTCACTGGAGGGAAATAGAGCATGAAGAAATTAGTGTGTTGGTTGGGGAGGACCCCAATGTTGTTGCTACCTTGATGCAATGTGGGTTGTTGAAATTTTTTCTATGTCCTTTCATGCAAACACAACCGAGGCTATTTGAATGCCTTGGTCGATTATTGGCATCCCGATGTAGAGGCCTTTATGTTAGAGGGGCAGTCGCTAGTTCCAATGACAGAAGACATATACTTTTTGACTGGCCTCTCTAGGAAAAGGGAACCAGTCAACTTTCATACTTTTCCCTCTGGGCCTCACAACATCTCAGAGTTGATTGGGCTCCATTGTGAGGCAGGTACAGATAGAACGAGCTCACAAGTACCGATAAGCAAGATTTCAGACTTATCACTGCAAGTGATAGTGTTGCTCATTGGGCGGATCAATGTTGATGTCTGCGGCTTTGCATCAGTCTTCCCATGCACAAATGAATTGTCCAATTCAGTGCTTAAATGCACAATTTTTTTATTGGAGCACCACATTATTGGACTGTATGAAGAGGCAGCTAACAGATTGTCGGTTGCGGAATCAGAGGAACTTCGGTTTTGGAATGATTCTTTTCTCTTTCTTCTTTGAAAGAGTGCCCAGTTTTATCCCTCGAGAGGTGGTACGAGGGCATCAAGCCTCTCTTCCCGCGTTATGCATATGGGCGGTGCTGTTGCCGTGACAGGGGTGGGGAAGGACCATTGAGGCCTTTGATGACAACTTTTTGCTTGGTTGTCATGATAGATCCTAGTCATAGAGGACTACCCTTATGCCGGGATCGACTTCTCTAGAGATCTCGAGGTGTCGGTATGTCCCGGAGAGCAGCGAGGAGAGATGGGTAAGATTTATTTTTTGTTGTTTTTATATATGTCATTTTTTTTATACCAGATCATTTGAAAGATATGTGTCTATTATGTGCAGATGTGAGGCCAGTGCGACCAACAGATTATGCAAGGAACAGGCGACGCCCTCGGCCAGAGACCACACCCGCCACCATAGGGGTCCAAGAGCAGCAAGAAAACTTCCATCTGGTGAGGTTGAGAGAGTTATGAGACGAGTAGAGCGAAATTTTACCTGGCTCACTCACATAATGCCCATGGAAGAGATCGAGGATCTACCACCATCTATGCAGCCTCACGTAGTGGGGGTGCCACAAACATGGGTCTGGCTTTTTTAGCATTTGGAAAACGCCATTGATCATTACAATAGGGCCCATAGGCCCCGTCCTTAGTTAGGTTGGAATTTTCACGTGCCGAGGGCACTACTTGTATATGTTTTGAGGGCATAAGCCATATGACTCGTTATTGGTCGTATTTTTGAGGTGCTTGCGCCCACGTATGTACTCTGATGATTTTGATATTATATATGGATTTTATGTCTTTTTACGTCTTGTGGATTATATTTTATTTAAAAATGTATTTACATGTGCATGTGTATCTCTTTCTTATATGTGTGTGAGATTCCAATCTAAAATTTGATTAGCTAGAGTATCTGTGACTTGATTTAATCTCCTAGGAACATGAAAATATGTAATATAATCAAAGCTTCGTTCTAAGAGATGTACCCTAAGGAATCGTCAGTGTAAAGTAGGATCATGAACACAATAGACTCTATTTAACTGAGACACAACCAACTGAGCGTCTGAATAGACCCGAAGGTGAGAGATACCAAATGACAAAGTGTCATGAAGGAACTCAATAACTGCGTTGTATTCGACGACATTGTTTGTGGTGTCACCTAAACATATACCTCCCGAAGACAATAACTGGCCCTGAGGTGTGAAAATTACCCAAGTTGCGGAGGCAAGCCTCCAAGTGTGATGGCTACTGCCATCTGCATATCCAACGAACACCTCTGATTCACTTGACATCTTCCACAGTGATAAAAGATAACATAAAAAATGACACGTCCATAAAACCAAAAGAAACCAAAAAATAATGGTACAAAGACTATACATATGTTACAAAAAGTTACCCAAGGTGACCTACCTAGGAGTAATACTTCTTGAGGTAGAGCCCATTTCTAGGTTCTGCCAAAGCATTTCCCTCAAAATATATCGGACGATAAGCACCCTTTTTTATAACCTCTTTTACGATGAAAGGTTCGAACCACATGGGTTTGAACTTGCCTGCCCCTAGGGAATCCTTGTCTTGGTTATAAACCAGGACAAGGTCACCTTCCGAGAAAATCCGAGGACGAACGGACCTATCATACTAGCACTTGACTTTTTTATTATGAGCTTCATTAGCTAAGGCTGCATCACAACGCTGCTCATTGAGCTGCTTGAGATATAATAAACGTTCTTCAAGTGGTGAAGTGTCTGGCAATAAATGTATGGCCAATTTTAAATATGGGATCTGGAATTCTATGGGCGAGACTGCTTCCATCCCGTAAACAAGTTGAAAAGGTGAGAAACTAGTTGCAGCCTTGACAGACGTTTGGTAGGCCCTTAATGCCGAGTAAAACATCAAATGCCAATTTGACTTAGCCGAATTGATCGTTCGCTGTAGGATGGTCTTAAGAGATTTATTAACAACTTCCTCTTGACCATTCACTTGAGGGTAGTAGGGTGATGAGTTTTCTTGCCGCAACCCAAGTTTTGATGTTAACTCGGTCATCATTTGGTTCTGAAAGTGACTGCCATGGTCAGTGAAAATCTCTCTCGGGATGCCAAACCTTGCTATAATCCGGTTAAACAAAAAGAGAGTTGTAGTCTCTCGATCATCTTTAAACATTGGCATAGCTTCGACCCACTTTGTGAAGTAGTCGATGGCTACAATGATGTAATGATGCCCCCTTGCTGAAGGAGGGTTGCATGTAGTGTAATCAATCTCCCACTTGGTGAATGGACCAACTGTGATGACAGGAAACATGGGATCAGGATGTGCCCTCGTCTTCTGAGAGAAGATCTGACATGGGTGGCACTTCTTGACTGATGCAATACAATCTTTGATTAGTGTCAGCCAGAAGTAACTAGCTCGTAAAATATTTTGGGTTGTTGCTAACCAAGACAAATGACTACCACATGCTCCAGTGTGGAAATCATTAAGGACGATTTCCACTTCTTCATGAGTGAGGCACCGACGAAGGATGCAATCTACACCTCGACGATAGAGAGTGTCTTCAAGGATGAGATAGTTCTTGGCCAGATGACGCATACGACGATGCTCATCATGAGAACAAGAGGTGGGGCACTTCAAACTCTAGAGATAGACAAGTATACCTCCATACTAGGGGTCCGAAGATGCTATAAAAAACATGTCTCCCTGAATAGGTGATTCTTCAGGCATAACATCACCTGACTCGACCGGAAGTTTCGAGATGAGTTCTGCAAAGACCAGTGACTTTTTGGATTTTTCAAAAATGAAATCTAAGTCAAATTCCTGGAGGAGAACTATCCATCTACTGATCTTTTCGTCGATTACCCATCGTGTTAACATGTATTGAAATGGATTCACGACGACAATGACTGTGGTCTTGCAAAACAAAACATAATGACGGAACTGTTGGACAGCATGGACTGCTGCCAATGCAAGTTTTTCAATATGAGAATAATTGAGTTCTGGTCCAACTAGGCCTTGGCTCAAGTAATAAAATCACATATTCTGAGAGCAACTCATCCTCCTGAACTAAGACCATACCGATGGTTGACTTTGCTGCAGCCAAGTATAATAAGAAATATTTGTTATAATTGGGTGGCCGAAGCAGAGGGGCAGTCGTGAGGGCATGTTTCAATGCTTCAAAGGATCATTGATTGAGCGGCATCGTCCCAATGAAAAGGAACGTCTTTCTTCAGTAAGCGCATAAATCCCTTTGTAATCTTGGCATAGTTTGCGATGAAACGCCGCAAAAAGTTCGTTTTTCCCTGTAGACTCTAAAGCTGAAGGATTTTACATCGGGGAGGAAATTGAACTATTGCCTCAACCTTGAGAGGATCGACCTTGATCCCTCTTGTTGAAACAATGAAACCTAAGAGATGGGTCGATGTCACGCAAAAACTGCATTTGTTGGGATTCAAGCGCATCCGGAAGTAGCGAAATCGCTCAAAGATAAGTCGGAGGTGTGTGGGATGATCAGTTCTCTTACGAGAGAGTGATGCTAAATCATCTAAGTAGGCCTCGACGATATGTTTGATATCATGGAAAGAAAAATACATGGCCCGCTGAAAGGTAGCGCCAACATTTTTCAGACCAAACGACATCTAACGATACGCGAATGTACCCCATGGAAAAATGAATGTTGTTTTGTTTTGGTTCTTTGGGTTTGATTTGTATCTAATTATATCCCGAAAAACCATCCATGAAAGAAAAGGCCTCGCAACCTACGCATCCATCGACTATCTAATCAATAAATGGTGTGGCAAAATTATCTTTTGAACATGCCTTGTTCAAATAACAGAAGTCTGTACATACACAAATTGTACCTTGTTTTTTGTTAACCGACACGGGTTTGACACCCATTGGGTCAAATGGACGGGGTAGATAAAACCTACCTTGAGAAATTTCTCCACTTTGACCTTAATAGTTGTTGCTTTATTAGGATTAACTAGATGAGGCTTCTACCAAACTAGCTTAATTAGCGTCAAGATAAGTCGTTATTTCATGTTCAACAATTTTTGGATCGATGCCTGGCATTTCCTCGTAAGACCAAGAAAAAACATCGCGGAATTCCTTAAATAAATCTATGTAGATTTGAATCTCTTCGAGGGAGCAATCAGCTCTAAGGAAAACATTCTCTACGATGCCAGGGGTTCTGAAGATGTTTATAGGTATAGTTTCAGTGATGGTTTCCATATTACCCTCGGCATAAACAACATGTGTAGCCAAAGGATTAATAGGACAAGATCTATCTCCAGTCATAGTCAAGGTGAATTCCCCTACCTCAATTCTTCTTAACTCTGGGAGAAAATAAGATCTGTGATGGAGATCATCCCAGGGTTTGTCCATACTAGTCATTGCTTCCATGATTGCTTCGTCTGAGGGCAAGACTAAGTCTAAAGAATATGTATCAACGAGGGAACCTTGAGCCCATATAGGCTCTAGAATCAAATCTAACTCTTGTGCGAGAGTTGGATCGAGGTCGACCGAAGGTTGCTGTACTAAAGAGTACACTACTTCTGCCATAGAAAAGGGCATGGACATACCATGGTGCCTTGTCCCTTCCATTGTGGCCGATGGGGAAGGAAGAATCCATGGATCGTTGAAGTAAGTCGTGTGAAATGAAAAAACTTGGAATACATCAACCTTATGGTGGTTAGATATGAATTTAACATTGCCTTGAGGAGGTGGGTAATCGAAAGTGCCCATCAAAGGTGGGCACAAACCAACCCCTATGTTGACGATGCCAAGTTGAGGGTTATCAATCATTGGGACCGTGGGTACCCCCAATGAAGGGTCAGGATGGGAGAAAGACAACTGCTCAATGGTCACAATCCGACCTTTGTGTGGAAACAACAAGACCCAAAAAACTGTAGCGACTACTTCTTGCATAGCATAGGTCCAAATCCTTCCTAACAAGATATTGTAGTTGAGATATGCGTCGACCACTTCAACCTCAACACACATGGTTTTCCCTCCTAACTGCACGGGAAAAGATGGGATAATGGCATGTGGTTAGAATGAATGACCGTCGAAAGTGGTAAGAAGAGTAGGTGATGGAGACAAAACGGGTTGGCCAATGGCCTTCCAACACACCAAAGACATTACACATGTTGAGGTGCCCTCGTCAACCACTGTGTGGAAAATGTTCTGATTAAAAGTTTTCATGGTGTAAGCCACTAATATCTAGAATTCTATGTGGTAAGGGAGATGAGGTTTTAAGTCGGTCATATCAAGCATGATCGTACCTAGATTACAAGTCTCGACGGATCCTAAAGTGGCTAACAGAGCCTTTCTCTAGGAAGGGCAGCTTTGGAGGACTTCCAAAGCAGACATCATACAAGGGGTTTGAGACAAATCCTCCACCATAGAGTAGTTCTGGGCGACCCTTGCGTTTGGGTTGTGAGAAGCTTTCTTAAACACACCTTTTGGGATGCATGTCATGGTTTTTCACAACATCTTCTCGATCTGGAGAGGAAGAGATGGGGTTTCAGCTTCTTTACCTTTCTCAAAGGTGCTTGTCTTCCTGTAATTATGTGCTCTAGTCAAGATATAGGCATCACCTTTCATCATATACACATTTGCGGATGCAGGATTCTTTGAAGACAGAGGGGGTCCTTGACTACTATTGTAGGTGAAAACCCCTAAGGACAAGTGGATTCCCTCTTGGCCTCTAGACTCCTAAGGCTACAAAAGAAAGTTCTTAACATGGACACTGACTTCCTTTTATATCTAATCAAGCTAATAAATGAAAGAGAAGGAGAAAGATATGTACCTTATTAGCGACATTTGTCCCTGCAAAGTCTTGGCTAAGCTTCGATCCTGAGCTCCCTGATAGGTCTTGTAAAACAAACAAAGGTACAAAAGACTTCCTACTCTACTGATATTAGCTCAAACATAGATCCATCTAATGCAGACAAACTCATGTGGAACAAGCATACATTTGAAAGAAACAGGCCAAGCATTGATTATTAATGAGAACAAGTAAAAGTACTTACAATCCTTTGAATGAAGGTGCAACAGCTTCTTCCAGTTCTCCTTGTCCAACCCCTTTGCTCAATCAATCTCCACTAATTTCTTTGATGACATCTCACTCATGAGATCATAAGTTTGACGTAATTCTCAATTGTCATTCTCAATACCTTCTTATGAGATCATAAGTTAGGTATAATTCTCAATCTTCCTTGTGCCTTTCACCATGAGAAGGCCCCCTTATATAACCTTAGAGAGGTCCAACCACTTGAGAGATATTTTGGATGAGTTGAGGATCTCCCCTAAGATCATGCCTTGACCATCTATTCGAATCCAACTACCTTCAGGAATTGAGGGATTCTTCCCTTATTTGCCTCAACAAACCCAAAATTTTCTCAAAAAAGGGTAGCGCTCTCCCATAAGGGTGCACAGGGCACTCAAACACTCCCCCAAAGAGGCTCAGGGAGTGCCAACACTCCCCGACAGTGGGTAGGGGAGTGCTCCTCTCCAAACTTTAGTTTTTGAGTGGTTTTTCCAATGGCAAATGGCTTGTACTCCCTATCAACTTATCTCTCTTCTTCCAAACTAGCCTTTGAGGTGTCTTAAGTGTCTTTGTGATGTCGTTAGAGGAACGACATATGAAATATGGCAGAATGATGTTTTTGACACTTGCAACACTTATAGTCAAGATGTGACACTTGCAGACAATATGCGACACTTACAACACTCATAATGATGACACTTGAAACACTATCGAAGTGAGTAATTTTGAGGTGTAACAGATTGCCCCCCAAAGTACAAAGTTAGAAGACGATGATGACTGAATTACTTTGTAGAATTTTTTGAGAAAGGGTATGGATGCAGAGAGACCAGAAAAAGTTGCACACAACCATCAAACAAATATTATGACATGTTTCAAAACCCAAGGCAGGCATACCTATGCTTGAGTGATAAAGACTTTTTAGGTATGG
>SNQJ01S0014893.1:112627-123674 GCA_010110895.2 Picea sitchensis
TGTACTTCTTGTCAACTGATTTCTCTTCTTCCAAACTATCCTTTGAGGTGTATTAAGTGTCTTTGTGATGTCGTTCGAGGAATGACATGGGAAATATGGCAGTATGATGTTTGTGACACTTGCAACACTTGTAGTTAAGATGTGACACTTGTGGACACGATGCGTCACTTACAACACTTGTAATGATGACACTTGCGACACTATCGAAGTGAGTAATTTTGAGGTGTAGCAGATTTCCCCCCAAATTATGAAGTTAGAAGACGATGATGACTAAAGTACTTTGTAGAAATTTTTGAGCAAGGGTATGAACGCAAAGAAACTAGAAAAAGCTGCACACAATAATCAAACAAATATTATGACATGTTTCAAACCTAAGGCAGGCATACCTATGCTTGAGTGATAAAGACTTTTTAGGTATGGCCACCATAAAATACACTGCGGATCCATAATTATATTGACAAAAGGTATAGCCACTGAAGATACACTATGGATCTATACTCCTATGACCTGAAGTGATCGTAGCCATAATGAATACACAGTGGATCTACAAGATGACAAGACAAAGCCACGACCAATACAAAGTGGGTCTCTGTAACAATATATGTGTCATAGTTCAAAAGAACTCCTTCGCAACCTGGGCAAAGAATACATAAGAGTGAAAACTAAACCCAAGGTCTTCTTACCGATCCCAATGTAGTACGAATCTAACCATGTGAATATATGTCTTGATGTTGAACATGGCATAAACCACTTGATTACCAGTCAATGATGTAAACCGTTAACAAGCACGAGGGAGATCACCATTGATGTCAATGATTCCCAAGGTACTCTAGTACATTCCAACGAATTTGAATGGATGAGATGAATTCAAACATCCATGGAATCATCTGATTAGAGGTCAATGATCTAAACTCATTTTCGGACATGAGGAGGCTTACCATTGAGGCATGCAGGTCCCAAGGTACTAACTAGTTTCTAAGCCTAGTTCCTGGATAATGTGTTGAAGTTGACAGGAATAGACTCATTGAGGGAGGGCCTTGATGTATCCCACATCAATGACATGAAACTGACACAGAGATGTAATTGGTAGATCAAATGAACATGGACTGACACGGGTATTAAAACATGATATTTGTGATGGCTGACTCTTGAGGCAGACACTTCCCTTGAACACTGAGGCACATCAGCAAAAACGTGACATGGACCAAAACTTGATAATGCAGTGGATGCTGTGAATTTCGTCAGGTGACCCAAAGGAGTAAAATAAACTCAAAGGATTGGCTCAGTGAAGAGGTTCAATGGATTAAAATGCAAGCAAAGACAAAGTGTTGTGTTCAAGGGTGACCATAAGAGTTATTGGTAGTGTTCTCAAAAAACTGCTTGGCTTTCTTCTTTCAATTTTTCCTCCATCCACATAGACGAGTACCTATTTTTAATTTAACAAGCTCGAGGAGGGTAACACATGCTTGATATGACTCACCTTCGGTAAGTACCTCTTCCATTGTTTAGTGAACTGGAAGAAGTAAGGGTTCGGTCCCATATGGGCCCTTCAATGTATGATTTTTTAACGAGTCTAGAGAAGGTAAACTCGATGGTTTTTCATATTTAGAGAGTCTGAAAACAACTTAAAGACGACTCCAATGTTGTCCTTTTTCGTAATGTTAGTCTCGAGAGAAAAAAAAAGAGATAAATTATCACTCGAAAGATGCCCTTTCAAACCTTTTAATGAGTGGGAAAGGAAGCAAGATCACTCGACAATCTTTTCATATTTAGAGGGTCTGAAAAGAGTTTAAAGAAGACTCCAAGGGGTTCCTTTTTCGTATATCCATGCAGGTCCGAAAAAGAGATAAAATTTTACCTGGTTGCATTCTCATTTATTTACAAGCACGAGAAAGAAAAAAGACCAAGCTCGATATGCCCCCATCTTGAAAGCTAGTGGCTTAACTCCAAAATGATCATCAAAGGCTGGAGACATGCCCTCCAAGATTCAATTCATTAACCGACTATGAGGTTGTCACCAATTTCTCTACTAGACAGAGAAAAAGGATAAGAGTGGATAAAAAGAAGGTTCAAGAGAGGTGGCTGGTTCATTTTTTAATGAGCTTGACACAGAAAAAGAACTATGCTCAGGGCTCCAGGTTCAATCCCCAGATTGTTGTTTCATTTTTTAACGAGCTTGCTACAGAGAAGAGAAACTATGCTCGTGACCTCTGTTTCATTTTTTAACGAGCTTGCCACAAAGAAGAGAAACTGTGCTCATGATCTCTATTTCATTTTTTAACGAGCTTGCTACAGAGAGGAAAAATTGTGCTCATGACCTCTGTTTCATTTTTTAACGAGCTTTCTATAGAGAGGAAAAACTATGCTCGTGGACTCTTCTTGATTATGGATTCCAAGAGAATAACGCTCTAGAAGGACACCATGTCAAGGGACAAAACTCGGTCATGGATTCCAAGAGATCGTCACTGGATGGAAGAAAATCACTTTGGAAGGAATACATGTCGAGGGCTGTGACAGGGGTAAGGAGATCAGGCTCCAATAACCCTACCGAAGAGATCACCATGTCAACTACTGGATCCAAATCATCTGAAGTTGAAGGCATGGGAGACGATGGAAAATCGACATTAAGAGGAGATAAAGACTGTATATCTGCCCAAATTTCTTTATGAGGGGGAATAAAATAGGATCGATGATGGTTATCATCCCGAGGTAGCTCGTCAATGTTCAACATTTCCATAATAGATTCATCCGAGGGAAAAATTGAGGAAATGTAGTTGATTGCAGACGACAAGGAACTTAATCGTGATGGCATTGAGTAACTATCAGGTGCCAATAGATGTTGGTCATCCAATGAGGGAGAAGCAGATTGGATAGAAACACATGATGTTTTGGCTGGAATAAGTGGCACAATGTCACCTAGTGCATTGAATTCCAACGGACTAGGTACAATCCAAGGGTCAGATGATTCCAAAGATTGATAAGCTGTGGTCAAAATCATATCGAAAGTGGATATATGATGTGTAGTTGGTGGAAGTGGTGTAGGGAAGGTACCCATAAGGATAAAATCTTTCAGTAAGCCAACACCAACACTTTCATACGTGATCTTGTGGTCTCCCAAGAAAGGAATCTTGTTGGTAGCAGGAGCGCGAGCATCGATCATGCAGAAATCTAATTGATCAACAGTGACAATTTTTCCCTGATGAGGAAATTGTACGCATCGAAAGACCAACGAGGCAACGATAGTCATAGCATAAAACCAACTTTGTCCAAGTAACAAGTTGTAATAGAGGGGAGCATCGACCACCTTGACATCAACAGTGACAATTTTGCCACCCAATTGGATGGGCAGGGACTGTAAAAGCCCATGGGGATGAAAACCTCACCCATCGAAGGTGCGTAACATCATTGGGGATTTGTTAAGTGTGGATTATTTTAAGCCTTTCCAACATGCTAAAGACATGACACAAGTTGAGGCTCCCTCATCCAGAATAGTTCGATGGATTTGTTGATTGTGAACAACAACATCAACTTGGAAAGCAAGTTGGTGAGAGAGTTAAGACGTATAATTGTCCAGGTTAAACATGATATGGTTGGACGACTCAGGATCAACAACGCCAATAGCGGCCAAGAGCGTTCTACGTTGACTGGGGCAGTGTTGTAGAACTTCTAACACAAACATAGAACACGGTGCTTGAGCCAAATCTTCAACAATGTTGTAGTTTTGGGTGGCACGTGAACTAGGATTAAAGGTAGCTTTGTGGATAGTGATTTTAGGATGGCATAAGATAGAGTTGAATGTAGGTTTCTCAATATGAAGTGGTCCAGATGAAGGATTAACCGATGGAGGACTAAAATAGGATGGTGATGGATCTAGTAAAGTACCGGTACCATTAGTGACCTTTCCTTTGTCAGGGTTACCTGGTGTGTCGTATGTCTTAGAGTGAGTGTTGAAATTAACCCCATTAAACATATAAATATGTGCACTCGTCGAGGCCTCATCACGGGGATGGCTAGAAATTACCCCAGGAGAGGGGGTTTGAGCAACCATGGATTGCTGCTGTGGAAAAGGCTGAGTAAGAACAGCGGGTTGTGAATTTCCCTGGAAACTTTTGGCCACTTCATTGCGATGTGGACAGTCTCTAGTGTAGTGATAATCACTACAAATGATACATGGGAATTTCAATTTCCATTGTGGTTTCTTTTCAGTAGCAGGTGTTTGAGCTTGATTTTTTGGTTGTTCATTGTTATTGGTATTTTTTGGTTTATTCTTTGTCTTCCTCTTACCTCCGAATTGTTGTGAAGGGGCAAATTGAACTGCATTCACCTCAAAAATTTGATTTTGAGGGGAGGTAGAGGAGAGTGTGGTTTGCTGGGAAGTAGATTGAGTTTTGACGGAACCGATAACACCATCCGCATGAGATGAGGATGATGGCTTGGATGGATCAGTATTAGCTCGAGCAACATTTGGAAGAAAATCATACAAAGTACCAGATTGTGAATAAACCAAATCTAAGTACTGATCCCGAGTAATGGTTTCTTCCTCGGTGATCACGCCACCCATAGCGACATCACGAGTGATCCGGGGTAAAAGTGATTTAGTAAACTATTCTGCCAATAATATGTCAGGAATGATTACCTTGATCATCCTTCATCATTGTCTCCACTCATGAATATGGTCAGAGATATGCACAGAGTTAGTTTGATGAAGGGAGATCAGGAGTTCAGTACCTGTCTCGTAGTGAATAGATAGTTGAAAGTGCATGAGGAAAGACATGGCAAGGGAATTGAAATCATGAAAAGAAGCACATGGTAGTTCAATATACCACTTTGCTGCTGAGCCTATAAGTGTTCGCTGGAAAAGACACAAATGTATAGAATCATCCATGAGGGAGTTTGATGAACACCACAAATGGAAAGTCATCAAATGGTTATTTGGATCTTCTCCATATTTTCCGTCAAATTTCAGAATATCAGAAGGAAGTTTAGCTAGGATAACTGGCCAAACCGGTGAATGAAAAATAGGATCATTAGTCAATCGAGACAAGTCTAGGAGATCCAAAGTCCCAAGGAAAGGTAGCTATTGGTTAATTTGTGGATGATATTGGTGTGGCATAGGAACACCAGTAGAACCATAAACTGGGTTAGGTGGATAGTTGTAACCAGTAGGTCCTCCTATACAGTTGTTACTGGACAAGATAAACAGGATTTGATGACGATTGAGAAACAGTTGCATAACCTGATGGGTTCTGAGCATTATAAGCCAGGGGATTTTCTTTCCCATAAGGAGGATAAACATTTTTCCCTTGAGGATGGTAAGGAGTAGATACTGGAGGAGGATACACATTAGACCCATGAGGAGGATAAGGTTGTTGTCCTTGAGAAATCCAGGTGGTGTTTGGGATGCCGCTCGGATAAGGTTATCCATAAGATGCCCCGGAAGGAACAGGATTTGATACTCCTCCTTGTGGGTTATGATATGAGTTCCCCCCAACGCGGGGTTGGGTAAAAGTGCCTCCTGAAGATACTCCTCAGGATTGTGAAGGGTTTACAACAAACGAAGGTTTCCCCCCTGCCAGTGGTGGATTAACAACCGGGGTATGACTGGCAAGGGGAGTTTTCCCTCCAGGAGGAGCATGAAAAGGGGGTTTTTCTCCAGGAGGGGTAGGCCCGCCATAGAATGGTGGTCCTCCAGGAGGGATAGGTCCGTCAGATTTTGGTTTCCTTCCAGTTGGTTATATTTGGCTGGAAAGGGTTTGCATTCTCTGGTGCAAAGATGTCCCAGTAGGATCGTGCGGAACATGTGGAGCTATAGAGTGAAAGTTTGTAAAAGTGGGGGTAGGGATCGAAGTGCCTTGGGAATGAGTAGAGGTGATGAGTCCAACATTAGGATAGACTTGTGCTGACGCAACAGTAGGGTTAATGACCTGATCGATGGGGTGATTCATAGTTTGACCAGATGGTCCACTTTCAACAGGAAGGTCATGAGGATTAAAGGGTTGTCGAAAGGACTCAAAATGCTCATAGAGATCACGTCCTGGTGAAGTCCTCCATACAAAACGAGCAGGTGTGGGATTCGTATCTACTGCAGTGGTAGGACGACCATGAGTCCTATACTCATCACCAAAGATTGGTTCTGTGGATCCCATATATGTTTCGGTAAAATCTCTCATTGGTAACTGTGGGACCTCTTTGTCTATGATGTTCCAAAGGGAGTCCAAATGAAGAAAAAGTGGTTCAAGAGGGGTTACCGACATAGATGTAGTGTGAGGAGTGGGATTCTCAACCGTAACCAAAGTGCCTTCTTGATTGTCTAACGGAGGAGTAACAACACTCCCAGCGTCAGATTGATTTTCTACCTCTTCACAATAGTTGTCTTCTAGAGGGTTAGAAAGTGAGGGTTGGTAGCCTTCCGGAGGCAACCCTTTCATCCTACACGATCGATGAAGACCTTTATCTTCTACAGGCTCAATTTTGGAGAATAAAAGTACACGCTGAAAATCTAGGGCAAACTAACAAAAAGAAATAGCATATGCTAATAAAATCTAGGAATCAAAACCAAGAAAACAAGACTTCTCTCGATGATCCTACTAGTTGGTGATGAAATCCAGCGTCGTGTGACCAAGTCAAGAAGAGGCTAGGATATGGTGGAACAGTTACAATGGAAACCTTCTTAACGACTTTCACCTTGGTGCAAGCTTCCATGCAGTAATTGTGGATTTACCCTCCAAGGAGCCCGAGTGAGTTTGACCAATGTCTGTTCCAGGTACGATGAGACTTCCCTTCACTGTCACGTCATGTAAGTACCTAATGATTATGGAAACTAAGGACACCAAATCATAGTCAGCCCCTGGGCGGGTACAGTCGACAATCCGATCCAAATGTATGGGCAGGATAACAAGTCTGAAATCAACTCGAGAGGCTCCCACACATAATCATGGGTATACCCTCAAGTGACCCCCAATATACGATCCGACCACTACAAACATTTGAACCACGGAGGGATAATCTTCGTAATTCACCCGAATGTGACCTCGTTCATAACCCCTGTGTGAGAGGGGGATCCCAGAAAGCCTATACAACAATTGGATTTGACTCTCTCTATCTCAGGATGCCAATGTTTATTTTGAAAAACTTTGGAGAGTTGTACTCAAAGCCTAATCCAAAGTGCTAATCCTAGTCTAATGTTGGTGGAAGATCCTAAAAACAAAAAAGTTCTAGATAATTTTTAATTAGCATTGATTTTATGGTTGTTCTTTACTCAAAGGGTGCATGCCAATGAAACTGATGGTATGATGACTCAAATCCCAAAAAAATCACAAGAAGATGATAAGCAATCTTGTCTTTCGATGAATGGCTATTTAAGGGAAAGGGAGAAAGTTGTTTTCACTATCAAACACTAAGATGCAATGTCCTCATACAAGTGTTTCTCAATGAAATCCAATGCAATGCTAAATTTTTTTAGAAATTCCTTCTAACATCCAAACCAATCACTAAAATATGTCCTTTTTCTTATATGTGAATGATAATCAGATGTAAAACTTCTAAATGCCGATCAGACTTCAAGATTAAATAGTCAGAAGCAAACCTCACACAAAACAAAAAAAACACACTCTCGTCATGAAATAGTCAAGAAGGACAAAGATAACCAAATTGCAGACGAGAACAAAAAACCTCAAACAAAAAGAGAAATGATGGAAAGTTGACCTCAAATATCAAATGAAAAGGTTAACAGACCTTTGGATTTCCTCACAAAAGTTTTCACTCACTCAGATAAAGGAGAAGAAAATAGCAAGTTAACTCTAGGTTAGCAAAGACAAAGAGTGGTTTCAAGGCAAGGAAAGAAGATGTCAAAATCCCAAACAAAAGAGGATGAATTCTCAGAAAAAAGGGTGTTTGAAAGCCAATATCAAGATGGACTGAGAGTATGGGACCCTGAGAAAAAGCCAAAACCAAGAAATAGCTTCAGAAGATGAAAATTCTGGAGAATTTCTCACAAAAATGGGGTAGCTCTCTGGTGTAAGGGGCACTAGAGCATTCCAGTGCTCTGTGTAAGACTAAAGGGGAGTGCTAGTGCTCTGATAGCAACAGGAGGGGAGTGCTCTGCTCCAAAAACCCAGAAAAAGTCCAAAAACTCAAAAAATTCAAGAAAATTTCAGTGAATCAGGGTGATCATGATGACATAAAGAGGCTATCAAACCAATCTAAGAATCAACATGACAATATGGATAAGATCAAATCATTGGGCAAAGGGCCAAAACAAGATCTGGGAATGGAAACAAAAAATCAACTCCCCAGTGGAGTCGCCAATTTCTGTTGTAGGTGAATCCCCCTTCGGCCAAGTGGATTCCCTCTTGGCCTCTAGACTCATAAGGCCAAGACAGAAAGTGTTTAACATGGACACTGAATTCCTTTTAGATATAATCAAGCTAATAAATGAAAGAGAAGGATAAAGATATGTACCTTATTAGCGACGTTTGTCCTTGCAAAGTCCTGGCTGAGCTTCGATCCTAAGCTCCCTGATAAGTCCTGTAAAACAAACAAAGGTACAAAAGACTTCCTACTCTACTGAGATTATCTCAAACATAGATCCATATACTACAGACAAACTCATGTGGAACAAGCACAAGTTTGAAAGAAACAGGCCAAGCATTGATTATTAATGAGAATAAGTAAAAGTACTTACAATACTTTGAATGAAGGTGCAACATCTTCTTCCAGTTCTCCTTGTCCAACCCCTTTGCTCAATAAATATCCACTAATTGCTTTCATGACATCTCACTCATGAGATCATAAGTTTGATGTAATTCTCAATTGTCATTCTCAATACCTTCTTATGAGATCATACGTCAGGTATAATTTTCAATCTTCCTTATGCCTTTCACCATGAGAAGGCCCCCTTATATAACCTTGGAGAGGTGCAACCACTTGAGAGATATTTGAGATGAGTTGAGGATTCCTCTCCTTCGGTTGAGAATCTCCCCTAAGATCATGCCTTGACCATCTATTCTAATCCAACTACCTTCAGGAATTGAAGGATTCTTCCCTTATTTGCCTCAACAAACCCAAAATTTGCTCAAAAAAGGGTAGCGCTTTCCCATAGGGGTGCATAGGGTGCTCAAACACTCCTCCAAAGAGGCTTAGGGAGTGCCAACACTCCCTGACAGTGGGTAGGGGAGCACTCTTCTCCAAAATTTAGTTTTTGAGTGGTTTTTCCAATGGCAAAAGGCTTGTACTCCCTGTCAACTGATCTCTCTTCTTCCAAACTAGCCTTTGAGGTGTCTTAAGTGTCTTTGTGATCTCGTTAGAGGCACGACATATGCAATATGTCAGAATGATGTTTGTGACACTTGCAACACTTATAGTCAATATGCGACACTTACAACACTCATAATGACAACACTTGCGACACTATCGAAGTGAGCAATTTTAAGGTGTAACAACTGCCCCCTTCCACGCTTGTAGAGGCTTGAGTTAGATTTTGGCCATGCTAAAAATGGTTTGTTAACAAAGTAGGTTGCTGCTGTAATAATAAATTTTGGTCCTCTACAAGCCGAGGACATTGGTTAGTTGGGTGGTCTTCCGCACACAGATTACACAGATACCTCGACTTCCTTTTTTCGATGTTTCCCCCGCCAACATTATTAGTGGGTTTCTTATCCCCCTTACCCTTTTTACGTTGTTTTTTATTTCCATTAGGCTACGGGGTGGAATTCAGATTTTTCATTTTCACACTGTGTACATCCGACATTTGGGTAGGGGGAGCAGTCGGAATAGTAGTCTGGTTGGCCGCTATATGCTAGATAGAAAATTGATGTAATTGTTTCGTCAGTTGTGCAACGGGCTTTGTTTGTGCTGAACCAACAATACCATCGGCATGTGATCTAGCTCGCTGTCTAGTTTTATCAAGTATTGATCGTGGCACATCTGACAAGATCTTGTATAGTAGACCAGACTGAGAATAGATTAGCTCAAGTTGTTGAGCTCTCATTATTGCATCTTCTTCCGAAAACACTCCTGATGTTCCAATGTATTTGGATAACTATGGCACCAAAGACTTAAGGAACCACTCTAGTAGGAATGCTGGTGGGATTGGTACCTTAATCAAAATCTTTCAATGTCTCCACTCTCGGATGTGATCAAAGATATGGTCCGCTTTTGTCTGTTCGAAATTGGCCAGCAATTTTGTGCCAGCATCGTATCACACAGGTAATTGGAAATGGTTTAGGAAATCCATTGCCAATTCGCCAAAGGAAGAGTATCTTAAGCGATCAAGCGCAATGTACCATTTCATATCGCTCCCAATGAGAGTACGTTGAAACAATCACAACTGTACGAAATCATCTTTCAATGAATTAGATGAGCACCAAAGGTGAAAAGTAGTCACATGATCTCCTGGACATTCATTAGTCTTTGCGTCGAACTTTGGTATGTTCAAAGGCAACTTTGTCGACATAGGGGGCCGATGCGGATCATGAAAGATAGGGTCATTCAACAACGTTGTTAAGTCTGAAAAATGCAAGGTTTTCAGGAAAGGAAGTTTGGGTTGCTGGTGATAACCATGGAAAAAGGGGCCTGGAGTTTGACTGGCACTAGGTTGCCAGGAAAAGTTGGGTTGCTGGCTGGGGTTCTGGTAAAAACCATGGCCATGACCAGCGTACAGATTTTGCATTTAAGGAGACATCATCGGTTGATTCCAAAAATAGGACGTAGATGGCTGGGCATGCATTACATTCAGAGGACTTTAGGAAGGTTTTCCCCATGTTGATCCCATGGGCATAGGTACTACACCTTGCCTGAGGTTCCATTAGTTGTGAAAATAATTGCCCCAGATCGACATTCCTGAAGAGGGAACTGATCCCTACCAAGAATTCCAAGGAACTGATGTGGAAGAAGTTCTTGGGTTTTCCCCCTGTGCAGGAATAGTACCTTGCATATGATTAGGTTGTCTGTAACCGGGGTTTCCCCTAGTCAGGAAAGTAGCTGACAAGAAAGTGTTGTTACCAATTGCATCGAACAAAGAAAATGGTGTCAAACCTATTGGCATATT
>SNQJ01S0014893.1:123683-144727 GCA_010110895.2 Picea sitchensis
TGTTTGTCCCGGCGGATTGCTGGTGGGTACCACCGAGTGAAGGGGACAAAGGAGGTATATGACCTCCCCCATAAGGGAAAACATTAAAGGGGGCTGAAGTGCCTCCCATGGGTCCTTGCAGAGGAGCGTTAGAGCTCCCTACCCCCAAACCTAAAGTCTATAAAGTGTAGTAGGATAGTACAGGGCTTGTACCTGATCTAGGCATCCCGTATGAGAATGGAAGGCCTTTCGCACTCTGTGTGAAAGGAGCAATGGTCGCCGCCAAAGATGGGATTAGACCACTGCTCGAGGTAGAGGCAATTGAGACCATGGTGGCTCGAATTGGCGACAGTGGGTTAGGAGGTGGAACACCCCCTGTGGCGACAACTCTAGTGCGAATAGAAGAATTCCTAGAAGAAGTGGCAGCATTTGTTTTCATTGCTGCGTGTGACACTGTCTGGTGCCCGTAAGGATAAATTTGTACGATGATGGGCACCAAAAGATCATTCGTTGGAGTTTTGGGTGGATCGAGAGCTTCCGCTCCAAGGTATGAAATAGTTGCTTCCTCCGGATGTTGGTCGGGCACAGTTTCCTGTGACCCAGTCTCTTCAAAAGACCCTTGTTGGTTTATCTTTCGCCTTAGTGGTGGCGGGGGTGGCTCCAGTGTAATCAGTGGCAGGCCAAGAAGACTTCATGACCAATGGAGCTCATGATCCTCCACTGTGTGAGAATATCAAAGACACACTAGGGATTTCTATTCGTTCAAAAACAACACACACTAGAAAAAAAAGGCCCTACAAGATAAAACAAGCAAACACTAAACTAGTTGGAAGAACAGTTACAACAACCAACACTAGAGCAACTTACCGGTGCAAGTGCAACTCAAAAATGGAAGAACCCTCCGGGTATTATCTCCAAAGCGTGGCCTGATGTCTGTCCTAGGTACCACGGTATACCCCCGTAGTCACCTGTGTATGTCTCTAAAAACGATAGGCAACTAGGTTTCTAGCACACAAACAGTCACCAGGCGGGTACAATCGACAGTCGGGTAGACCACAATGAGCAGGGTATCGAGCCCGAAACCTATCAATGGTATCGAAATCAAGTGGTATGGAAGACAATTGAGGACCTCAAACAGATTCAAGACCCACGAAGCTCCGTGGAAAATTCAATCAATGGAATCCCAAGACAAGCCCTCTATATGTGTTCTCCACTACGATTGGTCTAGGTTTGGAGGGGTTATCTCTGCTACCTTTCTTCACACGACCTTGTGTTTATCCCCTATGTTAGAGGGGGGTCCCAGATAAATTTCACGATATTGAACTTTTAACACTCTCTAACACAGACTCTTATGTATGTTTTACAGCCTTGAAGAGTTTCCTCTCCAACCTAAATCAAGGCTCTAGCCTAGACTAATTGATGGACCCTACAAGCATAAAGTCTAGTTGATTTTAATTAATCGTTAATTTTCTATGGCTTGTCTTAAGTCAAAGGTTATGAAAGTGAAACTAATGATGTTTGAGAGATGAAAGAAAAGATAAACAGAAAGATGGAAACAAAATAACTTCTTCTTGACACAATTCTTATTCAACCTTTCAAACTAAATTTTTTTCTAAGATCTTTGAACAACAAACTCAAAATAGGATTTTTCTCGACTACGATCTACTTATTGTCCTAAGTAAACAACCAAGAACTTATGAAATAAAAACTTTTCTTGGTTATTAATGCAAACCAACAACTACTTAAACAAACTAAGAAATAAAAGAGTTTTTTTTTTTTATTTAATGCTCGCAAAGAAAAAAGGAAAAATGACGACAAGTAAAGACCAAGAAAACTTTTGGCCTAAGCAAAGATCACAAAGATTTACTGACAATAACATACAAACTGATAAAAAAAGAATCTCACACTTGTCTAAAAACCCTATGAAAATTTTTTTAATGAAAAAGAAAGTTATTGTTGTGATCAGACCTAAGTTGTTGGCTGCTATTACAGAGACCAAGAGCCCTGAGAGGTATAACTCTTGACAAGGAAAAGGATGACTAACTCTCCTTAAACAAAAAATTTCTCAACAGGCATGCTACTGCCAGTTCAACAACCAACGTGTGCAAGCAAGTTGTGTAAGGTCAGAGCGCGTGTACACACATGCAGACCTTATGCAGACTGCGTGTACCACTGCAAATCTTCAAAAAATGAAAAGACAAGCAATCAAGCACTGGCAGAGACTACTGGTATTGAGAACTAGAATCTCTTGAAGACTCAGAAACTTACTTTGACAAAAAAAGGAAACAATTCAAGGAAATTTTCATAGAACAAAACCAATATGAGGTGAAACCTAAGCTATAAATTGCAAAAAACAGAGACTAGAATGAGTTCCAGAAAACCCCTAAGAAGTATCACTTCTGACAAGGGAGAGGATGACTGAATCTCTAATAAAAAAATTATGAACCTAGCCACGCTACTGTTACTTCATCAACTAGCATGTCCACATAGGCTGTGTGAAGATTGGGCGCATGTAAACGCATGCAGGCCTTATACAGGCCGTGTGCACCTATGTGACTTCCCAAAAAGAAAATGCAGCCAAGAAAAGAAAGAAGGGTGTACTGGTATGGAAGACCAGAATCCCTGCTAGCTCAGACTTTTGTAGAAAATCTAAAAACAAGTAATGAAACAATTTTTTTTTAAAAATACCCAAAAAAGGACTCCCAGAAACCCTAGAGTTCCCCAGTATGGTCGCCAATTCTGTTGTGGGTGGGAATCCCTCCTACGGACTTATCATTTAAGGGCTCTAATCATGCATGTAGAAAATGACCTTTTCAAAGGCTTCTACTATTTTCTATTCTCCCAACAAAAAACCCCACATTCATGTAATACAAAGGTGAAAACAAGATTCAATAACTCTACCTTGAGTCCTTCGTTTGATGTCGATCCCTTTGCTTTCACTCTCTCTTTGATTACAAGCCTCCTCCCAAAGCTGACCTGCATTCACACATGAACAAACAAAAATTTGCAAACATGCATTTCATATACTAATTGTTGGGTTAGTTGTGACAATATCATAAAATAAATATTCAACTTGGATACATGATATGGTGGGACGGGAAAATTATTACTTTTCTATTAATCTTCACAAGAGTAAACTTACAATATGTGGTAGACAATGCTCCTCGAAGCTGGTCCTGGGCTCCTCTTCAACTCTCCTCCAACTGCTTTTCTATATACATCTCTTTGCACAAGGATGGCTAAAGGTTGGGACAAGGAGAATGCTCAATTGGATATAGTCTCTTTACTATGATTTTCCTCCTTCAAATGGGACCCTTACCCCTTCTTTTATAGGCTAGAAGGAGCTAGGTATTTGGTCGAATGACCGGACATGCATGGATGAAAGGTTTAGTTAAGTTACCCAAAGTTGTGTGTCCTATCAGAAACTTTCATTTTTTGTGCTTTTGTAGGTACACGTGGGTTGTAGTGAGGCAGCTAGCGTGTACACTCGTGCAGTAGTGGAGTAGGGTGCATGGGCTTTTAAAAAGGCTTTTTTTAAGAAGAGTTGTTCAGTACTGGCTTGGCAAAGAAGGCATATGGGATGGCCTGATGTTAGGTAAGTATGTTTGGTGCAAATTAGGGTTATAACAACAAGGGCACAATGTTCCATCTCTATCTTAGAGAGGAACTACACACCCATATCATGGGCACACCCAACTCATGGGCTCTCTCTTAGGCTGACTCACTCAGTCTATGTCCTGGAGGATGTCTCACACAACTGTAATCATAAACACTCCCTCTCAGCTAGGGAGGCATTCTCCACCAGGCCAAGTCTCTCATGGAAGTACTCGAACTTCATCTTGGTTTTAGTCATCAACACTCCCTCTCAGCTAGGGAGGAAATCTTCACCAAGCCAGGTCTTTCATAGAAGTACTCGAACTTTGTTTTGGTAATATATCTACAAGTTTCTCATGTGTAGGAAGGTATTGCATGTGTATTGGTTTCCTTTACACCATGTCTCTAATATAATGATATTTTATTTCAATGTGTTTTGATGAAACATAGGGTTCTCAAAGAGCTTCACACAACTCTGGTTATAATAATAGGTATCATCTCATGATCAAATAAATTTTTCAGAAAATTGTGAAGCCAAATTGCTTCGTGGACTGCCACACTCAATGCTATATACTCTGCTTCTGTGGTACTCAAGGCCACGAAGCTTTGTTTTTTTCTGCACCCTGAAACCATGGAAGACCCCAAGGTAAGACACAAACCTGATGTGCTCTTCCAGTCTAGTGTACTCTCTGCCCAATATGGTTTGACATATCCCTGCAAAATCAAGTCTACACTGGAGGCATATCTCAGGCCATATCCAACTATGCCTCATATATATCTCAATACATGTTTCACTGCTATCTAGTCATTTTTTCTTGACTGACTCATGAATTGACTAATGTACATTCACTTCATAGCATAAATCAGGTATGGTGTTAACTAGATACATCAATGATCCAATCAGTTGTGGATCAATCTCATCTGAATCACCATCATTCATTTTCTTCAAATCCATCACCATCGGTGTAGGCATGGATTTGCATTCTGTCATATTGAACTTATTTAATATCCCCACTGTATATTTTCCTTGAATCAAGAAAATCTCATTGGTCCTATGTCATACTTCTTGTCCCAAGAAGTAGTGCATCATACTCAGATCCTTCATCTCGAAATTAGAAGTCAAATCTTACTTGTATCCAACAACAAGGTTTTCTGAATAAGTCACCAAAACTAGCCTCTCATCACCAACACTGTAATAATATAGGTTTGGATCAACAACACTCTTGTTGAAACCCAAATTCATCAAGAATCCATCCATCTGATGTAGTTTCCAACTCATGGATGGTAGTATGGATGGAAGTGTATCAGGCTTATTGGTTCAAGTGTCTCATCATAGAAAACTCCCTCTATTTGTGAGAATCCTCTGGCTACAGATATCACTTTATATTTCTCGACACGTCCATTGGCTCCATGCTTGATCTTATAGATCCACTTGGAAGTCACCACAGACTTCCCTTCTGGTCTCTAAACAATATCTCATACATCATTCTTTAAGATATGTTGGTATTCTTATGTAATGGCATCTTTCCATACTTGTTCACCAATCGCTTATTCATGACAAGAAGGCTCAGAATCAATCAAGTGGATCATGACTGAAGGGTAGATAAAAAATATCTTTTGCTTTCTCGGGATGTGCCTTGAGGGGATTATATGTTCCTCTGCCTCTTACAAAGTTTATCAAGCCTAGGCAGGCCTTTTATGCCCTACTGCAATATCTATGGACATATCAACTGGAGCAACTGGATTGGTTGGAATAATATATGTCTTCCTCTGAACAATTGAAGGGGGATAAGGTATTATCTCACTATTAATCTCCATCTGAGATTATCTAGATATTTTACATGATATCTCTTCTTCAAAGGAAACATCTCTACTTGTCTCAATCTGTCTCTGACTAGGGATGTAGATCTGATATGTCTTCGAAGATTAATTGTTATCTCATAAATGTATCCTTTCTCCCTGAAGGGTCTAGCTTGGACCTCTTCTCTATGGGTACATGAAAATACATTGGGCACCCAAATATACTGAAGTGTTCAATCTCGGTCTTCACTCCAGTGAAGGCTTCTTCGAGAGTTATGTTTTTTCAAAATCTGGTGAAACGCCTATTCTGAACATATACTGTGTCATGCATGCTTATGCCCACATAATCATAGAAAGATTATGATTATGCATTATTGCATTGGTTCCCTCAATGATGGTTATTTTCTTCCTCCTCAAATAGTTTTGACTCCCTCTAAAGTCTGAAGTATAACCATCTTCCTTTTTTGTTAACCTTCCTGGAACAAGAAAACAAATGAAAGGAAACAAGACAAAAATATCTCCTAAAGGAGAATAATGAGTACATATCTAGAATCAAAACAATTTAAGGATTGTTGTCATAGCTCAACACCTACTTGTAATGTATCAAACTTTAGAAATGTATGTTAGAGGCATGATAATTAAAACAATCAAACCTGGAGTCTTTACTTCTAGTGTGTTGTTCTTCTGAATGCACTGGGATCCTTTTGGATTTATGAATTAAGAAAAGGTTCCTTCCTCCTGCAAGTACCCTCATGATAATGATACACATAATATATACAAGTGCATACTTGAGGATACCTATATGTTTATGTCGTCATCTCCTTGAAGTATTGGTTTCTAGGAACTGAGTTTGCTTGATCCACCAAGCTTGGCTTCCATCATGATTATATTCATCATATTTTTAGATTCTTCACCAACCTTGTCAACTGGGATAGAAAACCTAACGGCTAGGCTAGGCTAGAAATTTTATGTTTTTTTGGAATTATGACTGCCAAAAATAAGCATTTGAAATATAGGAGAACACTGGTGAGCTTAAGATCTCCTTCAATGAGTTGCAGAAACCCTAATTCTAAAATTTATGCAGAAATTAGCGAAACCCTAGAAACCCTAGGGCCAAAAAGTAAAAATTCTTGGAAATGCAATCTAAAGCTTGTTGGAGGTGCATTGGAGGAGGTCTTACAGTCCCATACACTTTTTATCCCCAAATTCCAAGTGACAAGTGTTGAAAATCCTCAGAAAGGTAGGTCGTATGGATTTTCTGGAAACCCTAGGAGGGTCGTACGGTTTTGCAGAAGAGAGAGGATGACTGAAATTTTCTTGTGCAATGGGTTCTTCAAGACCTATGCTATGATACCATGTTGATTTTTCAATAATATAGGTTTAAGAATGAAGTTAATTCCATTTTTATCATTTTACTTAAACCATAAACAATTTGTTGCAGCAACCAAGATCACAAGAAGAAACACCATGCACAAGTACACAATAAGTATCCTAGGAAACCATTCTTAACAAGGGAAGAAAATCTAGCCAATCCTTTGCTATATTATTCAAGAGAAAGACCTCCACAACCATAAATACCTAGCACACAAAAGGATGCTCACAAACCCTAGAAGACTAATGCCCAAGAGAGGTGCACACTTTTCCCTAGAACAAGTGTTTTCTGTCATTTCCAAACTCACACTTGTGATATTATTACTCAATGAGGAATTTACCTTTATTTATATTAGAATGAACCTATCAACAGTAGTGTCTATTGTCACAACAGGTCCAACCGCAATAACTCATAATATATTTAATAATTACCATATTAATTATCTTTTACATTAATTATCTTTTACATTAATTATCTTTCACTTTATGGTGGGGCCGACATGTACCCTTTACATCACAAATAGGGTTATAGGTAAGTCTGACTCTTGTACAATATATCAAGGGATCTCATACACCCATAGTTCGTAGCCACTAGGGGAACATCCATATGTTCTCAACCACATGGATGTCCAAATCTCTATCTCACTGCGTCTCACGGGAGAACCACACTCACTAGTGCTCAACCACTAGGATCACATTCACATGTGCTCAACCATAGGCACGTCCAACTCAATAAATATATTTCTCACTATGTTACACATGAAAATCATCTGGAGTATCACATCATCTTAACTCTCTTAACAGAGGAGGCCAACACATCGTTACCACTAGGATCACGTTCACCTGTGCTCAACCACAAGCACGTCCAAATTAGCAAATCTCTTTCTCACTATGTTACACAGGAGAATCATCTGGAGTATCACACCATCTCAACTCTCTGCACAGAGGAGTCCAATATATCATTTCATCTCTATCTCAAAATGATACACCCAAATCATGGGCTTCCCCAGACAGGGGGCACACAAAATTCAACATTTATCTTAGAGAGGAACCACATACCCATCTCATGGGCTTCCCTACACAAGGGCACACAACATTCCATCTCTGTCTCAGAGAGGAACCACACACCCAGTTCATGGGATTCACCACCTCACACAGGGGAACAACTTTCCATCTCTGTCTCAAAGAGGAACCACACACCCATCTCATTGGAACACCCAACTCATGGGCTCTCTCTCGGGCCAACTCACTCAATCTGTGTCCTAGAGGATGTCTCACACAATTGTAATCATCAACATGACTCAAGGAAGACACCAAATCAAGAGAAAGATATGTCAAAAATACAATGCTTCAACTGTCGAAAATATGGTCAGTACAAGAATCATTGTCCCGAGTTAAATAAAAGGAAGGAAACACATGAAGCATCAATTGTCAAAGAACAAGAGCCTCCAAAGAAGGCCAAGTAGGATAAAACAAATTTTTTCTTCTAAAAACAAGGTAACAATTTTCTTCATAGTTATTGTACATACCATGTTTACATAGTTTTTGTACATATCTTGCATATTTATTTCTTAGAAGATAAGATGTGTTATCACTCCAAGAGTCACTCCCAGACTGTAAATGAGAGTAATCTCAATAACATATAAATTTAAATGGATTAAAATAGTTTGAATAGGTGGATCAACAAGAAAAGAGTAAAAGGGAGGACATTAGACTGCTGCAAATACATTCCATTGGGAATGGAGTCATAACATTTTGCAGATCACAAGAAATCAGGCTTCCTACCATACAAGAAGCTTATGAAAATATGGATAGAAGAATAGAAGGTAAACAAAGAGAAGAATATCCACATAACAAAGATCCTTTCTATAATATAGATTAAAGAGTGCTGGAACAATAATCTATTATTAACAAGCAATTACAACAAAATTTCCTTTGCAGCTCATGAATTCATTAACCAAAGGAAGCTTTTGATCTTCAAAATCTGTAAATATTGATCAAGAAAGATGATAATAAAGAATGGAAACAAGATAAAAATATTCGGGTATCACAACTTTCATGAATATCTAATGGCAGAAATGCCTACAATACATGCCCTCAGGCTTACAAATGAGCAACTCAATTGCTCCTCTAGATCTCTCCTCTCTTGGATCATGAATCCAACCCCTCTCCAAGATATCTCTCCTTCATTAAATAGAAAAATAGCATCTAAATATCCTTTGGAGGTCAAATCCCATCTCTTTCATTGGATTCTAATCCTTGGATATAGGTGGCAACAATCAAAGAGACAAAATCCAACAAACTGCTAATTTTCAGGAAATTGTTGGAAGTCTTTAATGAATTATTTCCAACTCACTGCATGAGGTCTTAATGGAGATAAGACTTAGGTGAAGGTGTCCCTTGAAATCTAAATAATCCATGAGAAGTCATTTGAACCCTCCTTGACAACTGGAAACCTCCCAACAAGGAAAATATCCAATCAGTTATGAAAAATAGAGAATTGGCAACACATTCCATAGCGCAATGGTGTTTTAATTCTTTCTCTCAATTTACAAATTGGGCCAAGCTGAAATTTGGTCAAAAAGTCAACAAGGATATCGTCTTCCTCCAAAAAACATTTCATAGAAACCCACTTCATCGTTTGGGTTTTATGATCAAATTTGTAACAATAACTGCTACAGCAGTTATGCACATTCCGTAGCACCCTTTGTGTGTCTGGCCAGGTGATTCCGTAGCCCATTTTCTGTGTTTAATATCTCTCTAACCATAACACTTTTTGAAAAAATGAGAGAGGTTTTTTTTATTTGGTATGAGATGAACAAAAACCTCAAGTTTTCAAAAATACCTTCTCATTTGTTCATAATCCAAGTTTTAAGTTAGTCACTCAAAAACTACAGAAGCACAACATGCTCTCAGCAGAAAAGTAGCGTGGTCATTGAGAGGGTTTTTGGAGGCCTTCCCAGGAGATTTTTCGGCTGCAAGAGATGTGGTTGGAAAGCTTCTGATGTCTGCTACACAATGGAATCATCAAGAACTACAAACGCCTTCTCAAAACCCTTGAAAACCTGACTTGAAGTCAAGCTGTCAAAGAGTACGGGAACCCTCCTATAGCAATTGTGTTTTGGGAAATTATCTCAATTCATAATACAATATTATGTGTTAACATCTGGATCCATAGGGGATGGCATGATCCTTGTGAGATGCCAAGAACATGCAGTTTCAATAGCCTTACACTCCTTCAACTCTGTCCAGGAAATCTGCATGCTCGAGAGCACCTTTGCTCTTTATTTGAAACTGAAAACTAACTACAAACAAGATGCTCGAGAACTAAGATTTATTATTCCTACTCCTACCTAATGAACTTCTTCCTCTATATTAGGTAAAATCATGCTTCCAATGAAGCCATATAAGACACTGATTAACTGATAAAATTCTTGATATGGATCTGAAAAATAGAGGAATCCATGGAATATAGAAATGCAATTTGAAAAGATAACAGAACCAACCTTCATTTGACAAGAATGTGTTGAAATCTATGTTGCTCAAAGACTCCAGATAGTCAGAAATAGGGTCATAAAAGCCACAAATAAAAACCTCTTTATGTTGTTTAAGCTGAAGATCAAAAGGTCTCTGCATATCCTCTTTCTAATAATGGATGTTGCCTTCGGCTATTTGCAAATCTGAACATGAATTCAGGATGATTCCACTACTAATCATAGATCTTTTGATGACTGCTACAGATTCAAATTCAAGAATGATGGATATCGGTGATAAAGGAAAGATCAGTTGCCTCTGAATCTCTTGGGATACTAAATGCATATCAAGAACTTCTTTATCAAAATCTGAGGCATCCTCAATGTCATAGTCAAAACTATAAGAGACACATGAATCAAGGACAAACATGTCTACAATATGACTATCAACAACATCCTCACAATCAAATTGAATACTAACTGAATGATGGATGTGGAATTCAGATTCTTTACAATAGTTATCAAAAATAATATCAACCGGGCAAATATTCTCGTAATATGAATTGAAAACCATGTGAAAATCCTTCAGATAATGGATACTAGCAGCAAGAAGGGATTGAAACCATTCACAAGCATGTTCTTCTAAAGAAAATTTGAACATCTTGATCAAGACATCCTCGTGAACAAAACCATGTTCAAGCATGCATTTATGAAAATTCAATAAGTGCTCACCGAGATGATCATGCTTGCTTCCTCTGAATCTTGGAAGATAATTGTCCCACTCAGTTATAATCGGCACTGGATGTGGAAAATCGACTATATTTGAGAAGTCAGAGAAAGCATACCTCCGAGCCAAGATAACTTCCATTACTATTGTTGTCCCATATCAGTGAAGTCGCCAACAGTTTCTTCCTTCATGGAGTGGAGTCACCAGGTGAATGATGCAGTCTCTAATATGTGACCAACCCTTGTTCACCATCAAAATATGGATCTAATCAATGTCGTTCTCCCATGGAAGATTTCTTCACTTCCATCCCTGACAACGATGCCAAAAATGTTATCACTCCAAGAGTCACTCCCAGACTTCAAATGAGAGTAAGCTTGGTAACATAGAAATGCAAATGGATTAAAATAGTTTGAATATGTAGATCAACAAGAAAAGAGTAAAAGGGAGGACATCACACTATTGCAAATACATTCCATTGGGCATGCACTCATAACATTCTGCAGATCACAAGAAATCAGGCTACCTACCAGACGAAAAGCTTATGCAGAGATGGATAGAAGAATAGAAAGTAAACAAAGAGAAGAATATCCACATAAAAGAGATCCTTTCTGTAATATATATTAAAGAGTGCTTGAACAATAATCTATTATTAACAACCAATTACCACAAATCCTTTGCAACTCATGAATTCATTAACCAAAGGCATCTTTTGATCTTCAAAATCTATAAATATTACTCAAGCAAGATGATAATAAAGAATGGAAACAAGATAAAAATAGTCGGGTATCACAACTTTCATGAATCTCTAATGGCATAAATGCCTACAATACATGCCCTTAGGCTTACAAATGAGCAACTCAACTGCTCCTCTAGATGTCTCCTCTCTTGGATCATGAATCCAACCCCTCTCCAAAAGGTCTCTCCTTCATTAAATAGAAAAATAGCATCCAAATATCCTTAGGAGGTCGAATCCCATCTCTTTCATTGGATTCTAATCCTTGGAGATACGTTGCAACAATCAAAGAGACAAAAATCCAACAAACTGTTAATTTTCAGGAAATTGTTGGAAGTCTTTAATGAATTGTTTCCAACTCACTACATGAGGTCTTAATGGATCTAAGACTTAGGTGAAGGTGTCCCTTGACATATAACTAATCCATGAGAAGTCATTTGAACCCTCCTTGACGGTTGGAAACCTCCCAACAAGGTGAATATCCAATCAACTATGAAAAAAAGAGAATTGACAGCACATTCCGTAGTGCACTGGGGTTTTCATTGTTTCTCTCAATTTACAAACTGGGTTAGCCTAAAATGTTGTCATCAAGTCAACAGGGATATCATCTTCCTCCAAAAATATTTCAGAGAAACCCATTTTGTATTTTGGGTTTTATGATCAAATTGGTAATAGTAACCACTACAGGAAATTCCGTAGTGCCACTGTAAAACAGTTCTGCACATTTCGTAGCGCCTTTTGTGTGACTGGCTAGGTGATTTTGTAGCGCATTTTCTATGTTTAATATCTCTCTAACCATAAAAATTTTTACAAAACTGAGAGAATTTTTTGTTTTTTGGTATGTGATGAGCAAAAACCTCCTCCAGTTTTCAAAAATACCTTCTCATTTGTTCATAATCCAAATTTTAAGTTAGTCACTCAAAAATTGTAGAAGCGCAACATGGTCTTTGAGAGGGTTTTTGGAGGCCTTCCCAGAGGATTTTTGGGCTGAAAGAGATATGGTTGGAAATATTATGATGTCTTCTACACAATGGAATCATCAAGAACTGCAAATGCCTTCTCAAAACCCTTGAAAAATTGACTTGAAGTCAAGCTGTCAAAAGGTACAGGAACCCTCCTATAGCAATTGTATTTTGGGAAATTATCTCAAATCATAATACAATCTTATGTGTTAACAAGATGTTCAAGTGAAACAATACCTATGGAAGAATAACAAGATAAGGATTGCTATCACGATGACTACAAGTCAGGAAATACACATGAGAAGATGAAGTACATTGACAATCCTTGGTAACAATTCCTGTGGAAGCTATTATATAAGTAACAACTTCCAAATAAGCCAAAATCAGAATCAAACTTGAAGAGACCTAGAAGAAGTCAAAACAGAAAGAAGTCAGCAATCAAGAGGAAATTATAAAAAGACTTGTGAAACTTTGCAGAAGGCAATAATGATGCAAACATAAGCATGGACTCTCTTAGATGGAGGGAGCTGATTACAAAATTCCAAAACAAGAGCATCCATTCATGCATGAAGAAATGATTAGGAAGGAGATAATCCTAAATAATATGATCCATTGAGTATTATGAATTATCTATCCATGTTCCCATTGAAAGTAACAACCATTATAAGAAACATGTGTTCAAAAGAAGTATTCTTCGAAAAGAAGCCTCAAAGTATTCTTGGTTGTCCATCTACATACATGATCCTATGATGAAAGGAAGAAGTTGGAATCTTTAGGGAATGGAATCTATAGAAGACTCCATGGGCCCAAGAGATGAAGTAAAACATGAAGACTCCAAGAAAGAAAGAAAATCCAAAACAACCAGTTGTTATACCAAGAATCACAAGACTACCAACTTGGTTTGAACCCACTATAAGCAATCAAGCAGAAGAAATGGAAGTTATGATGAAAAACAATATATGTAAGAAATTTTCAAAAAGGGTTATGAATGGAAGCATTGCGAGATTCAGAACTATAAGTTCTTCTAGAAGGAGGAGAAGACTATGATAACAACTTATTCTCGTAAATCAAATATACCTCTATCTGAGCTATTATATCTCTTGCAGTATCCATGGATTGAAGTTTATATCAGTTGGTTGTAAAAGACTGTTCTCCCAACAGAGCATTTGAGGAAGAAGCTTATGTAAAGAAATCTCAAGTTTTTGAGGCATACCAGAAAGAGACCCATGTATGTAGATATAAGAAGACCTTGTATGGATTCAAACAACTTGATGCATAGTATATCATATATAGCATAAGCATGGTGAAAACTTTCTATGACAGAGATAGTGTATTGGAATAGTTACTCAGAAGCTCAGGATGATGGATTGCTAATCCATGGAAAACTTTCATGATGATAGAAGAAGTGCTACTTGGATATGTTTTAGTTTGAGCCTTGCTACGATGTCATGAGCTAGCAGGAAACAAAAGTGTTGAATTTGACCATGATATATATTGTAACGATCATAGATACATGAAGCCTTCAAAGAAAACCAGTGTTCCATAACAGGCCAAAGTACATTGAGATCAAGCATTACATTCTCCGTGATGAAGTCCAGAAAAGAGAAGTGGTTCTCCAATATATCTCCACAGATGAGCAGATAACAAATATTTGGGTAAAACCTTTGTCCAAGATGAAAAGTTTGCAAGTTGGGACTCGTGGAGATGACTTCCTTATTGAAAAGGGAAGAGATTACTCCCAGGTTGGGAGGGAGCACTGATGTGTTATTGATTTATGGAAAATCATTTTTCAGTTCAAAAAATGTTTCAGGATGAGCAGTTCCTTTCCAGTTCGGAAAGTGGTTTGAGATTTCTGACGTACATGCATTTTCTAGTTCGGAAAATGGTCCAGATCGGACAATCATTTTCGTAATGAAAATGGTTCGATAGATTGTTGATGTACCATAGACAATAATTCCCCTTGTGGCCAGTGTGGGGGAATGGTCTGCAAAAATCATTCTTCTTTGCTCTCACTCTGATTAGTGGTCAAGTAGAATGGTCTACCTCATCAGGCAATCATTCTTTCAAAGTTCACAGTTGTGAGCAGTTTATAAGAATGGTTTGTTTTGGAGGTTGGTTTAGAAAAGTCATTTCCATTAGGAAATGGTTCAAATAGTCATTCCCTAGGGCAGACTCATTCTATCCAGGTTTCACTATGATTAGTGCTGAAGGAATGGCCCAGTTAGGTGAATGGTCCAGGTTCAACAATCAGAGACAAGCACTCCCTAAGGAAGACTCATTCTCTCCGGGTTGGACTATGACTAGTGCCGGAGGAATGGCCTAGTTAGGTGAATGGTCTAGGCTCATAAATCAGGGACAATTGTTCTTCTATGCTTGAGAAGAATAGTTCAGATAGCCCATGGTCAATGTTTTACTTTCTGAGGGTAGATGCTCTTCCAGATCTCATAGATGTGAGTGGAAGAATGTCCCAGATGACTCAGTTTATATCATGATATTGTTTCTATGCAGGATGATATCAGATGATATGATTGCTATGGAGACTGTATGTCTTTGGAGAATAGATGTATGCTATTATGGTGGATGTGTTCCACTGTTTGTGACTATGTGTCACTAATTAACTAGTTGTGTGCTACTTGGTGTGGTTGTGTACCACTAGATAGTAGTTTTGTACTACTATGGATAGACACGGTTGTGTTATATTGAATGACATTGTTCTGATTGCCATATAGACTATCGGTTGTTTTGTAAATGATTATTAGCTAGATGGATAATCAGTGTGCTAGTGAACAAACATTCTCTAGGAAAAAAATGGTCCAGGACATTTATTCTTATAGGACATATGTCTGGATTAGAATAATAGTCCTTGTAGCCCATGGTGTGGCTTCCAACATATGTTGGAATAGTTATTCTTCTAGGACATATGTCTTGATTAGAAGAATGGTTCTTGTATCACTTTGTGGAGTGAGTGACTTATTCAGTATCATGCCTGATTACTCAAATGGAGTATGGCTTCGAGAGATGATGTAGTTGATGCTATCAGATGATATTGATAATTATGAGGGTGCTCATGATCTAATCATGAGATAGCCTATATGGCTATGATGATGTTACCGATTGAATGGTATGTTTGTGCTCAAGACCATTGCTTTCAATACCTCCCTATCTAGGAGGGAGTGTTGATATTATGGTAGCTGCAGGAGGTATTAACCTCCATGTGTAACCCTAACAAGAATAGAATATTTCAGGAAGCAAGAAGAAACCCTAAAGCATTGGACATAACCCTAGAAGACAAGTCGACTAAAGGAAATATTTAATATTGAGTTTTTATCCTCTATAATGAGAAGTCGGCCCAGACAGCTAAGGAGGAGCAGTATAAATACAAGACACTAGATATCATTTGGCACAGACAACTTGAAACTGTAGAAATGTAAGAGTGTGCACTGCAAAAGCTAAGTAAGTGGGCAAGTCTAAAGAGTAGCTACAGCTGCAACTATTGCAACTTGTATTCTCGATTTAGGCTTGGCCTTTCTATTGGTTATGGTTTGGACTTTCTTCCTTGTGTGCTAGCTTTGGAGAGAGGCACGCTACATTGATTGGCTATTAGGCTTAGGGTTTGCTTCCAGAATTATTCTCTGTCAAGGTTAAGGTGCTCAGGGGTGTCTTCGACCTATGGCTGGGTGACAATATTGCTATATTGTCTATGGTTAAATGATCACACATTTGACTTTGACTTGGTCAACCTTTGAATTTGACCAAACACTCAAACTTGGCGTATTATCTTGCTGAGAGTACCGGGAGGTGCGTTGGGTTAGGGCACACTAGGCTATCTAGAAATTATGTCAATATCTTCACTTAAGGTGCCTCAACAAGAGGGTTAGGGTTTCATTGCTGCAACAAAAAATGATTGCAATTGCAACTGTAACTGAGAAAATCCTCCCAATTGTGGGAGAAGATGGACATTAAGTTGAAGAGATATAAAATATTCCATCAACACATAGATGGGTAGATAAAAGTAGTCAATAGGAATTTGGTGTAGCTTTTGAGGGGTAACAGTTGGAAGCATCCAAAGACCTGGGATGAAAATATGATCTACATATATCAATATTATAATAGAGTAGTCCACACTTCTATTGGTAAGTCACCTTTTGAAACTTGCTTTGGATATTTGCCACCTTCACCCTTGGATGTTGTATATGGATAGAAAGGAGGAGTAAGGGAGAACCTCACAAGAGATGCATTGAGAGTGGAATTTTTTTTTGAGAAGATTAGGCAAATCCATTTGCAAGTACAAGAGATGTTGAAGAAATCACAGAAAAAATACAAGGCCATACATAATCAACATAGAACCGAGAATTCATTCAAAGTGGGAGACATAGTTTTGTTATAGTTGAACACGGAAATACTACATGATCCTAGTAATAATATCAAGGCGTATGTACCTTTCAATATATTGGAGAAGGTGGTAGATAACTCCTACATGATCATTCTACATGTGCATTTAATCAGTAGTGAATGTGGAGAATATCAAACTCTACAAGCCTTCCATGTTGGATCAAGAGGAAGAATAGGTCCTACCTTCCATAGAGGACATAACACCAGATGCTCAGGTAGAGTTGGTAGAGGACACAATTTTGCAGAAGTGGTCTAAAATTGCAAGAGAGAGGCAACATGACCTTTTGCAAATTGGTTTGAAAGGACAACTTCCAGGAAAAGAAAAAGGGTACTCGAGGGATAAGGTAGAAGATAAAATTTCTCCCCTCATTCAGTAAATATTTTGGGGACAAAAATCCTCCCTAAATGGGGAGGTATGATCTAGATTGTATCATTTTACTATTTCCATATATTTTGATGCTTTCAAAGTGGAAAAAAATGGAGGAATAAGCTTGCAAGGTCATTTAAATAGCAAGCCCCAATTTGGAAAATTGGGATTTGAAATATTCCGAAGCCATTTCATCTCATCAAATGGCATTTTTTGGTGTCAAAATTTCCAATCTTTTGTTAATACCCCTTGACATTATTATAGACATTGATACCTTTCCAACAATGTAAAAATCACATCAATTAGAGCTTGTATGAAAATTTTGTGTCTCTTGCAAGTTAGCATACCATGTTGACCACCATGGTATGAGTGTATGCCACATCAACTCCCATTACTCACACATATGGGGCTAGCCACGTATGTATTTTAAAGAATATTCTAGAAGCTTTGAAACCTTATCACAATTGAGGCTTGAGGAAGTCAAAAAAACCTACCCCTGGATGGCTATCAGACAATGTTAAATACCAGGCCACTAGGAGGGGAGGGGTTCCATTCTTTAGCATTGTATTTTTTCCATATTTGAAAATAAAACCTAGGAGTGTAACTTTGAGAGCATATCAGAGGAGGAGAGATTTTGTAGAAGCCATATAGGCCACGGTGTTAAAGGAAACTCCACAGAAAGTGCCTCTTTCTTTGTACTCACATTTGAAGAAAAGGGAGTAGAGAAACCTCACCTTTTAGTTGGGTTTTCTTTCATATTGGGTTTCCTAGGTGTTGTGTCAAACATCAACATGTTACCTTTTTCTTGTATTTTTGCTTGTAAAACCATTTTTAGCCAAGAAAATGGGACCCTTCCTTTTCGACTTGAAAACCTCTTGATTGAATGAGAAGAGATACCTCAACATCTTGATCTTTGATAAAGTCTTCTCATCCCCTATAATTAACTTTATTTATCTTGCGAGTCAACTTGGTTTTCGGTTTAACACTTATAAGTTTTAAGAGACTTTTGTAGGCATACCAGAGTAGTTCTCTTTAACTCTACCGACCCATCAGAGGATTTCTCATGATTTCCTCTGGTACACACTGGAGCACTTCCTCCCAAATGCTCTGGTGCATACCAGAGGTCTTCCTGCAAACATCTCTGATATATGAGTCATTCACTAGATAATTTCTTCGCAAGTTCATCAAAAAATGAACCAAGCCACTGGAAGACTTTCCACTATATCCTCTTATACATACCAAAGAATATCCCACCAATGTTTTCAGTGTGAAAAACCTTCCACCGAAGGAGTTAAAAACTCTTTCATTGGTTCTCCATGTCTAGCACCGACGCACTTGATATCCACACCTCCGATGTCTCGAAGCCTGCACCTTGTGAAAAGTTATAAAAGGAACATGTGTCCTCTCATCCCTCAATATGCATGTTATTGTTCATTGCCAGAAAAAAAAAGGTTTCATGTGCGTAAGAAGTGATGTCCCAGTTAGAACACCTCCACATCCCCTTTCACCATCCACATATCGCTAGTTTACAAGTAGGGATATAAAACTTATATCCTTGCTTCTTCATTTTTTTTAATGTTTGTTGATTGTTAGCGTTAGGGTTTCCCCACCAAACATTCATTAAACAATCTACCATTTAACTCCTTACACCTCCCCGTGGCCTACCTTCCCTTCATCTTCCCATGAAACCTAACCCTAAATGCCATGTTTCTTGTACCCTAGCTAACAAGATCCACCTGTACCCTCACCTTAACCAGATGATCGATTCGAGTAAGGATCGCCCACACTAATTCCCTAACTTGCGCCATCAAATTGATCCACTGCCGATCGAGTTACATCCAACGTCACTATCATTTAATATTTCTACGAAGTATGAAACAGGTCTCACTCGGACCGAACTCACCCCAACCTTGAAACATTTCCAGACTCAAGAAATATCTTGGCTCGATTCTAAATCAAGTTATTCATAGGCTAATACCATCTTATCAAAGCCTAAGCCACCGACCCATCCATGTAGAACCTTGGTCACCCGCACAAACCATTGATAAAGAACTTCGTCAATTTTAGAGGAAAATCTCCATCGACGGAGTTGTTGGGAACTTCTCTCACGACATCTCAGCTCCATCAGTGGATTTTATAGTAACCTCTGTGATACTATCATATCTCTTTTTGACAAAGTTATCGATATTGACCTTAGTTGTGTTAGCACAGTTCCCCAAAACATGGTCGATACCAACCAACAAGCTTCATGTCTTTCCCCCCAGTACATGCTTTCTTCTATTGGTAAAATTTACAATAGGTTTACCAATATGTCGACAACTTTGTTATGATGGCCTCCAGACATTACACTTTCTTGTCGGCAAAGTCCTTAACATCACCTCTGATAACTTCTTCTACGTTTTGACACAGTTCTTCCCAACTTCGTTAGTTCACATCTCTAACGATTCTGCGTGGTTTCTAATAACTTCGATAGGATCATTCTAACATATCGGTGTAGTTTGCACCAATGTCGTCGGTACACTAACTTGATATATCAACATAGTTCTCATCAACTACGTTGAATCCCCTTTCTTTATTGGCACAATTATCATCAATTACGTCGGTTCACCCAAACTAAACCCGATTTAATTCAAACTTTCACCATGTCGCCCATAATCCTATCTTCTTAAGACGACAAATTCCCCCATAACATTAGATCAAGTAGTTCCTTACGTAATAACACAGGTTCACACTAATAGATTCATCTTTTAACCCTGTTACCGCTCAAGAGCCCAATGATTCACATGATTATTAGAACTAACATTTTATGTTTGTTGTCATATATTCTTTTATTGTTAATTTAATGAAATAATACTTATGTGTTTCCACATATTCAAATATGTCACCTTGAAAGAAACCTACAAGAAAAGTACTCATGATAGAAGCTTCTAGAAGTGGAAACCGACAGGAGGAAGAAACTGGCACCTCGAGGGAAGTCTATGATAGTACCAAAGTTGATCTAGGTGGATATTGGTGGCTGCCCACCCTTTCCAAATGGCTCAAAACGACTTTCTGGCAATTTTGGCAATTTACTATTTTTAGCAGGTTTTAACTTCCGGGGCCATTTTGAGGGCCCAAATGAAGGTTTTTCGAGATCGAGGTTCTCGACGATAGTCGAAGGTATGACTGAGCCCCCAAAATGAATCTCCTCGATGATACCTTTCCAACGAGCTATCACACACCTAAAACGGAGATCGTATGCAAAAGTTACGACCCCGGAAAGTTGATGTACTCACTTACCCAAACGGGGCCCACATGACTTTTGGCGCTTCATCTCCTAGGGTTAAGTTTTTGGATGTTTAGGAATTTTGGCATTCCCATTTATTGTAAAATGGCCTTCAGAGCCTCATTGTAATCATCTTCTTTTGAATGTGAGTAGCCGTCACATCTCTTCTCAGAGATAAGTTTCCACCATTCTAGCGAGTCTTTCACTCTGTATTTTTACACTATCTATACATTTCTCTGATTAATAGAAATCGTGTATTACTATATATCTGTGTTTATGGTTGCATCTCTGATACATTTCTATTATATTATTGAATATCCGCAATATCTCTGTGCATTTCTTTATTATATCTCCACTCTCATTTCGTGCCGAAAATAATCC
>SNQJ01S0014893.1:144737-156610 GCA_010110895.2 Picea sitchensis
GATAAAACATATTTTTTCTTCTAAAAACAAGGTAACAATATTCTTCATAGTTATTGTACATACCATGTTTACATAGTTTTTGTACATATCTTGCATATTTATTTCTTAGAAGATAAGATGTGTTATCACTCCAAGAGTCACTCCCAGACTGTAAATGAGAGTAATCTCAGTAACATATAAATTTAAATGGATTAAAATAGTTTGAATAGGTGGATCAACAAGAAAAGAGTAAAAGGAAGGACATCAGAGTGCTGCAAATACATTCCATTGGGAATGGAGTCATAACATTATGCAGATCACAAGAAATCAGGCTGCCTACCATACAAAAAGCTTATGCAAATATGGATAGAAGAATAGAAGGTAAACAAAGAGAAGAATATCCACATAACAAAGATCCTTTCTATAATATAGATTAAAGAGTGCTTGAACAATAATCTATTATTAACAAGCAATTACCACAAAATTTCCTTTGCAGCTCATGAATTCATTAACCAAAGGCATCTTTTGATCTTCAAAATCTATAAATATTGATCAAGAAAGATGATAATAAAGAATGGAAACAAGATAAAAACAGTCAGGTATCACAAATTTCATGAATCTCTAATGGAAGAAATGCCTACAATACATGCCCTCAGGCTTACAAATGAGCAACTCAATTGCTCCTCTAGATCTCTCCTCTCTTGGATCATGAATCCAACCCCTCTCCAAGAGCTCTCTCCTTCATTAAATAGAAAAATATCATCCAAATATCCTTAGGAGGTCGAATCCCATCTCTTTCATTGGATTCTAAGCCTTGGATATAGGTGGCACCAATCAAAGAGACAAAATCCAACAAACTGCTAATTTTTAGGAAATTGTTGGAAGTCTTTAATGAATTGTTTCCAACTCACTGCATGAGGTCTTAATGGAGCTAAGAATTAGGTGAAGGTATCCCTTGACATATAACTGATCCATGAGTAGTCATTCGAACCCTCCTTGACAGTTGGAAACCTCCCAACAAGGCAAATATCCAATCAGTTATGAAAAACAGAGAATTGGCAACACATTTCGTAGCGCAATGGTGTTTTAATTCTTTCTCTCAATTTACAAACTGGGCTAGGCTGAAATTTGGTCAGCAAGTCAACAAGGATATCATCTTCCTCCAAAAAACGTTTCATAGAAACCCACTTCAGAGTTTGGGTTTTATGATCAAATTTGTAACAGCAATCACTACAACAGTTATGCACATTCCGTAGCACCCTTTGTGTGTCTGGCTAGGTGATTCCATAACCCATTTTTTGTGTTTAATATCTCTCTAACCATAACACTTTTTGAAAACACGAGAGAGTTTTTTTTTATTTGGTATGTGATGAACAAAAACCTAAATTTTTCAAAAATACCTTCTCATTTGTTCATAATCCAAGTTTTAAGTTAGTCACTCAAAAACTGCAAAAGCGCAGCATGCTCTCAGTAGAAACGTAGAGTGGTCATTGAGAGGGTTTTTGGAGGCCTTCCCAGGGGATTTTTGGGATGCAAGAGATGTGGTTGGAAAGCTTCTGATGTCTTCTACACAATGGAATCATCAAGAACTGCAAACGCCTTCTCAAAACCCCTGAAAAACTGACTTGAAGTTAAGCTGTCAAAAAGTACGGGAACCCTCCTATAGCAATTGTGTTTTGGAAAATTATCTCAATTCATAATACAATCTTATGTGTTAACATCTGGCTCCACAGGGGACATGATCCCTGTGAGATGCCAAGAACATGCAGTTTCGACAGCCTTACACTCCTTCAACTCTGTCCAGGAAATCTGCATGCCCGAGAGCACCTTTTCTCTTTATTTGAAACTGAAAACTAACTGCAAACATGATGCTCGAGAACCGAGATTTATTCTTCCTAATCCTACCTAATGAACTTCTTCCTCTATATTAGGTAAAATCATGCTTCCAATGAAGCCATATAAGACACTGATTAATTGATAAAATTCTTGATATGGATCTGTAAAATAGAGGAATCCATGGAATATAGAAATGCAATTTGAAAAGATAACAGAACCAACCTTCATTCGACAAGAATGTGTTGAAATCTATGTTGCTCAAAGACTCCAGATAGTTAGAAATAGGGTCATAAAAGCTACAAATAAATACCTCTTTATGTTGTTTAATCTGAAGATCAAAAGGTCTCTGCATATCCTCTTTCTAATAATGGATGTTGCCTTCAGCTATTTGCAAATCTAAACATGACTGCGGGATGATTCCACTACTAATCACAGATCTTTTGATGTCTGCTGCAGATTCAAATTCAATAATGATGGATATCGGTGATAAAGGAAATATTAGTTGCCTCTGAAGCTCTTGGGATACTAAATGCATATCAACAACTTCTTTATCAAAATCTGAGGCATCCTCAATATCATAGTCAAAACTATAAGAAACACTTGAATCAAGGACAAACGTGTCTACAATATTACTATCACCAACATCCTCACAATCAGATTGAATACTAACTGAATGATGGATGTGGAATTCAGATTATTTACAACAGTTATCAAAAATAATATCAACCGGGTAAATCTTCTCGTAATATGAATTGAAAACCATGTGAAAATCCTTCAAATAATGGATACTAGCAACAGGAAGGGATTGAAACCATTCACAAGCATGTTCTTCTAAATAAAATTTGAACATCTTGATCAAGACATCCTCGTGAACAAAACCATGTTCAAGCATGCATTTATGAAAATTCAATAAGTGCTCACTGGGATGATCATGCTTGCTTCCTCTGAATCTCGAAAGATAATTGTCCCACTCAGTTATAATCGACACTGGATGTGGAAAGTCGACTATATTTGAGAAGTCACATAAAGCATACCTCCGAGCCAAGATAACTTCCATTGCTATTGTTGTCCTGTATCAGTGAAGTTGCCAACAGTTTCTTCCTTCATGGAGTGGAGTCACCAGGTGAATGATGTAGTCTCTTATATGTGACCAACCCTTGTTCACCATCAAAATATGGATTTGATCAATGTCGTTCTCCCATGGAAGATTTCTTCACTTTCGTCCCCGAAAATGATGCCAAAAATGTTATCACTCCAAGAGTCACTCCCAGACTGCAAATGAGAGTAAGCTTGGTAATATAGAAATGCAAATGGATTAAAATAGTTTGAATATGTGGATCAACAAGAAAAGAGTAAAAGGGAGGACATCACACTATTGCAAATACATTTCATTGGGCATGGAGTCATAACATTCTGCAGATCACAAGAAATCAGGCTGCCTACCAGACGAAAAGCTTATGCAAATATGGATAGAAGAATAGAAAGTAAACAAAGAGAAGAATATCCACATAAAAGATATCCTTTCTGTAATATATATTAAAGAGTGCTTGAAAAATAATCTATTATTAACAACCAATTACCACAAATCCTTTGCAACTCGTGAATTCATTAACCGAAGGCATCTTTTGATCTTCAAAATCTATAAATATTACTCAAGCAAGATGATAAGAAAGAATGGAAACAAGATAAAAACAATTGGGTATCACAACTTTCATGAATCTCTAATGGCATAAATGCCTACAATACATGCCCTCAGGCTTACAATTGAGCAACTCAACTGCTCCTCTAGATCTCTCCTCTCTTGGATCATGAATCCAACCTCTCTCCAAGAGGTCTCTCCTTCATTAAATAGAAAAATAGCATCCAAATCTCCTTAGGAGGTCGAATCCCATCTCTTTCATTGGATTCTAATCCTTGGAGATAGGTGGAAACAATCAAAGAGACAAAAATCCAACAAACTGCTAATTTTCAGGAAATTGATGGAAGTCTTTAATGAATTGTTTCCAACTCACTACATGAGGTCTTAATGGATCTAAGACTTAGGTGAAGGTGTCCCTTGACATATAACTGATCCATGAGAAGTCATTCGAACCCTCCTTGACAGCTGGAAACCTCCCAACAAGGCGAATATCCAATCAAATATGAAAAACAGAGAATTAACAGGACATTCCGTAGCGCACTGGTGTTTTAATTGTTTCTCTCAATTTACAAACTAGGTTAGCCTGAAATTTGGTCATCAAGTCAACAAGGATATCATCTTCCTCCAAAAAAAATTCAGAGAAACCCACTTTGTATTTTGGGTTTTATGATCAAATTGGTAACAATAACCGCTACAGGAAATTTCGTAGCGCCACTGTAAAACAGTTATGCACATTTCGTAGCGCCCTTTGTGTGTCTGGCTAGGTGATTTTGTAGCGCATTTTCTATGTTTAATATCTCTCTAACCATAAAATTTTTTACAAAATTGAGAGATTTTTTTTTTGTTTGGTATGTGATGAACAAAAACCTCCTCTAGTTTTCAAAAATACATTCTCATTTGTTCATAATTTAAGTTTTAAGTTAGTCACTCAAAAATTGCAGAAGTGCAGCATGGTCTTTGAGAGGGTTTTTGGAGGCCTTCCTAGAGGAATTTTGGGCTGAAAGAGATATGGTTGGAAATATTATGATGTCTACTACACAATGGAATCATCAAGAACTACAAATGCCTTCTCAAAACCCCTGAAAAACTAACTTGAAGTCAAGCTGTCAAAAGGTACAGGAACCCTCCTATAACAATTGTATTTTGGGAAATTATCTCAAATCATAATACAATCTTATGTGTTAACAAGATGTTCAAGTGAAACAATACCTATGGAAGAATAACAAGATAAGGATTGCTATCATGATGACTACAAGTCAAGCAATACACATGAGAAGATGAAGTACATTGACAATCCTTGGTAACAATTCCTATGGAAGCTATTATATAAGTAACAACTTCTAGATAAGCCAAAATTAGAATCAAACTTGAAGAGACCCAGAAGAAGTCAAAACAAAAAGAAGTTAGCAATCAAGAGGAAATAATAAAAAGACTTGTGAAACTTTGCAGAAAGCAATAATGATGAAAACATAAGCGTGGACTCTCTTAGATGGAGGGAGCTGATTACAAAATTCCAAAAGAAGAGCATGCATTCATGCATGAAGAAATGATTAGGAGGGAGATAATCCTAAATAATATGATCCATTGAGGATTATGAAGTATCTATCCATGTTCCCATTGAAAGTAACAACCATTATAAGCAACATGTGTTCAAAAGAAGTATTCTTCAAAAAGAAGCCTCAAAGTATTCTTGGTTCTCCATCTACAATCATGATCCTATGATGAAAGGAAGAAGTTGGAATCTTTAGGGAATGGAATCTATAGAAGACTCCTTGGATCCAAGAGATGAAGTGAAACATGAAGATTCCAAGAAAGAAACAAAATCCAGAACAACCAGTTATTATACCAAGAATCACAAGACTACCAACTTGGTTTGAACCCACTATAAGCAATCAAGCAGAAGAAATGGAAGTTATGATGAAAAACAATATATGTAAGAAATTGTCAAAAAGGGTTATAAATGGAAGCATTGCGAGATTCAAAACTATAAGTTCTTCTAGAAGGAGGAGAAGACTATGATAACAACTTATTCTCGTAAATCAGATACACCTCTATCTAAGCTATTATATCCCTTGCAATATCCATGGATTGAAGTTTATATCAGTTGGTTGTAAAAGACTGTTCTCCCAACAAAGCATTTGAGGAAGAAGCTTATGTAAAGAAATCTCAAGTTTTTTGAGGTATACCAGAAAGAGACCCATGTATGTAGATATAAGAAGACCTTGTATGGATTCAAACAACTTGATGCATAGTATATCATATATAACATAAGCATGGTGACAACTTTCTATGATAGAGATAGTGTATTGGAATAGTTACTCAGAAGTCCGGGATGATGGATTGCTAATCCATGGAAAACTTTCATGATGATAGAAGAAGTGCTACTTGGATATGTTTCAGTTTGAGCCTTGCCACAATGTCATGAGCTAGCAGGAAACAAAAGTGTTGAATTCAACCATGATATATATTGTAACGATCATAGATACATGAAGCCTTCTAAGAAAACCAGTCTTCCATAACAGGCCAAAGTACATTGAGATCAAGCATTACATTCTCCGTGATGAAGTCCAGAAAAGAGAAGTGGTTCTCCATTATATCTCCACAGTTGAGAAGATAACAAATATTTTGGTAAAACCTCTGTCCAAGATGAAAAGTTTGCAAGTTGGGGCTCGTGGAGATGACTTCCTTATTGAAAAGGGAAGAGATTACTCCTAGGTTGGGAGGGAGCACTGATGTGTTATTTATTTATGGAAAATCATTTTTCAGTTCGAAAAATGTTTCAGGATGAGCAGTTCCTTTCCAGTTCGGAAAGTGGTTTGAGATTTCTGACGTACATGCATTTTCTAGTTCAGAAAATGGTCCAGATTGGACAATCATTTTCGTAATGAAAATGGTTCGATAGATTGTTTATGTACCATAGAAAATGATTCCCCTTGTGGCCAGTGTGGGGGAATGGTCTGCGAAAATCATTCTTCTTGGCTCTCACTCTAATTAGTGGTCAAGTAGAATGGTCTACCTCGTCGGGTAGTCATTCTTTCAAAGTTCACAGTTGTGAGCAGTTTATAAGAATGGTTTGTTTTGGAGGTTGGTTCAGGAAAGTCATTTCCATTAGGAAATGGTTCGGATAGTCATTCCCTAGGGTAGATTCATTCTATCTAGGTTTCACTATGATTAGTGATGGAGGAATGGCCCAGTTAGGTGAATGGTCCAGGTTCAAAAATCAGGGACAAGCACTCCCTAAGACTCATTCTCTCCAGGTTGCACTATGACTAGTGCCAAAGAAATGGCCTAGTTAGGTGAATGGTCTCGGCTCATAAATCAAGGACAATTTTTCTTCTATGCTTGAGAAGAATAGTCTAGATATCCCATGGACGATGTTTTACTTTCTGAGGGTAGATGCTCTTCCATATCTCACAGATGTGAGTGGAAGAATGTCCCAGATGACTCAGTTTATATCATGATATTGTTTCTATGTAGGTTGATATCAGATGATATGATTTCTATGGAGACTATATGTCTTTGGACAGTAGATGTATTCTATTTTGGTGGATGTGTTCCACTGTTTGTGACTATGTGTCACTAATTAACTAGTCGTGTGCTACTTGGTGTGGTTGTGTACCACTGGATAGTAGTTTTTTACTAATGTGGATAGACACGATTGTGTTATATTGAATGACATTGTTTTGATTTCCATATAGACTATCGATAGTTTTGAAAATGATTATTAGCTATATGGATAATCAGTGTGCTAGTGAACAAACATTCTCTAGGCAAAAAATGGTCCAGGACATTTATTCTTCTAGGACGTATGTATGGATTAGAAGAATAGTCCTTGTATCCCATGGTGTGGCTTCCAACATATGTTGGAATAGTTATTCTTCTAGGACATATGACCGGATTAGAAGAATGGTTCTTGTATCACTTTGTGGAGTGAGTGACTTATTCAATATCATGCTTGATTACTCAGATGGAGTATGGCTTCAAGAGATGATGTAGTTGATGTTATTAGATGATATTGATAATTATGAGGGTGGTCGTGATCTAATCATGAGATAGCCTGTATGGCTACGATGATGCTACCGATTGAATGGTATGTTTGTGCTCAAGACCATTACTTTCAATAAATCCCTATCTAGGAGGGAGTGTTGATATTATGGTAGTTGTAGGAGGTATTATCCTCCATGTGTAACCCTGACAAGAATAGAATATTTCAGGAAGCAAGAAGAAACCCTAAAGCATTGGACATAACCCTAGAAGACAAGTCGGCTAAAGGAAATATCTAATATTGAGTTTTTAGCCTCTATAATGAGAAGTCGGCCCACACAGCTAAGGAGGAGCAGTATAAATATAAGACGCTAGATATCATTTGGCACACACAACTTGAAACTGCAGAAATGTAAGAGTGTTCACTGCAGAAGCTGAGTAAGTGCACAAGTCTGAAGAGTAGCTACAGCTGCAGCTATTGCAGCCTGTATTCTTGATTTAGGCTTGGACTTTCTATTGGTTATGGTTTGGACTTTCTGCCTTGTGTGCTAGCTTTGGAGAGAGGTATGCTACATTGATTGGCTATTAGGCTTAGGGTTTGCTTCCAGAATTATTCCCTGTCAAGGTTAACATTCTCGGGGGTGTCTTCGACCTATGGTTGGGTGACAATATTGCTATATTGTCTATGGTTAAATGAGCACACATTTGACTTTGACTTGGTCAACCTTTGAATTTGACCAAACACTCAAACTTGGCGTCTTAGCTTGCTGAGAGTACCGGGAGGTGCGTTGGGTTAGGGCACACTAGGATATCCAAAAATTATGTCAATATCTTCACTTAAGGTGCCTCAACAAGAGGGTTAGGGTTTCATTGCTGCAACAAAAATTGATTGCAACTGCAACTGTGACTGAGAAAATCCTCCCAATTGTGGGAGAATATGGACATTAAGTTGAAGAGATATAAAATATTCCATCAACACATAGATGGGTAGATAAAAGTAGTCAATAGGACTTTGGTGCAACTTTTGAGGGGTAACAGTCTGAAGCATCCAAAGACCTGGGATGAAAATATGATCTACATATATCAATATTATAATAGAGTAGTCCACACTTCTATTGGTAAGTCACCTTTTGAAACCTGCTTTGGATACTTTCCACCTTCACCCTTGGATGTTGTATATGGATAGAAAGGAGGAGTAAGGGAGAACCTCACAAGAGATGCATTGAGAGTGGAATTTTTTTTTGAGAAGATTAGGCAAATCCATTTGCAGTACAAGAGATGTTGAAGAAATCATAGAAAAAATACAAGGCCATACATAATCAACATAGAACCGAGAATTCATTCAAAGTGGGAGACATAGTTTTGTTATAGTTGAACAAGGAAATACTACATGATCCTAGTAATAATATCAAGGCGTATGTACCTTTCAATATATTGGAGAAGGTGGTAGATAATTCCTACGAGATCATTCTACATGTGCATTTAATCAGTAGTGAATGTGGAGAATATCAAACTCTGTGAGCCTTCCATGTTGGATCAAGAGGAAGAATAGGTCCTACCTTTCATAGAGGACTTAGCACCAGATGCTCAGGTAGAGTTGGTAGAGGACACAATTTTGCAGAAGCGGTATAAAATTGCAAGAGAGAGGCAGCGTGACCTTTTGCAAATTGGTTTGAAAGGAAAACTTCTAGGAAAAGAAAAAGGGTACTCGAGGGATAAGGTAGAAGATAAAATTTCTCACCTCATTCAGTAAATATTTTGGGGACAAAAATTCTCCCTAAATGGGGAGGTATGATCTAGATTGTATCATTTTACTATTTCCATATATTTTGATGCTTTCAAAGTGGAAAAAAATGGAGGAATAAGCTTGCAAGGTCATTTTAATGGCAAGCCCCAATTTGGAAAATTGGGATTTGAAATATTCCAAAGCCATTTCATCTCATCAAATGGCATTTTTTGGTGTCAAAATTTCCTATCTTTTGTTAATACCCCTTGACATTATTATACACATTGATACCTTTCCAACAATGTAAAAATCACGTCAATTAGAGCTTGTATGCAAATTTTGTGTCTCTTGCAAGTTAGCATACCATGTTGACCACCATGGTATGAGTGTATGCCACATCAACTCCCATTACTCACACATATGGGGCTAGCCACATATGTATTTTCAAGAATATTATAGAATCTTTGAAAACTTATCACAATTGAGGCTTGAGGAAGTAAAAAAAACCTACCCCTGGATGGCTATCAGACAATGTTAAATACTAGGCCACTAGGAGGGGAGGGGTTCCATTCTTTAGCATTGCATTTTTTCCATAGTTGAAAATAAAACCTTGGAGTGTAATTTTGAGAGCATATCAGAGGAGGAGATATTTTGTAGATGCCATATAGGCCACAGTGTTAAAGGAAACTCCATAGAAAGTGCCTCTTTCTTTGTACTCACATTTGAAGAAAAGGGAGTAGAGAAGCCTCGCCTTTTAGTTGGGTTTTCTTTCCTATTGGGTTTCCTAGGTTTTGTGCCAAACATCAACATGTTACCTTTTTCTTGTATTTTTTCTTGTAAAACCATTTTTAGCCAAGAAAATGGGACCCTTCCTTTTCGACTTGAGAACCTCTTGATTGAATGAGAAGAGATACCTCAACATCTTGATCTTTGATAAAGTCTTCTCATCCCCTCTAAATAAGTTTATTTATCTTCTGAGTCAATTTGGTTTTGGGTTTAACACTTGTAAGTTTTAAGAGACATTTGTGGGCATACCAGAGTAGTTCTCGTTAACTCAACCGACCCATCAAAGGACTTCTCATGATTTCCTCTGGTACACACTAGAGGACTTCCTCCCAAATGCTCTGGTGCATGCCAGAGGTCTTCCCGCAAACATCTCTGATATATGAGTCATTCACTAGATAACTTATTCGCAAGTTCATCAAAAAATGAACCAAGCCATTGGAAGAATTTCCACTATATCCTCTTATACATACCAAATAATATCCCACCAATGTTTTTGGTGTGAAAAAATTTCCACCGAAGGATTTAAAAACTCTTTCATTGGTTCTCCATGTCTAGCACCGATGCACTGGATATCCACACCTCTGATATCTCGAATACTGCACCTTGTGAAAAGTTATAAAAGGAACATGTGTCCTCTCATCCTTCAGTATGCATGTTATTGTTCATTGCTAGGAAAAAAAGGGTTACATGTGCGCAAGAAGTGACGTTCCAGTTAGAACACCTCCACATCCCCTTTCACCATCCACATATCACTAGTTTACAGCTAGGGATATAAAAATTATATCCTTGCTTCTTCATTTTTTTTATGTTTTTTGATTGTTAGGGTTAGGGTTTCCCCACCAAACCTTTATTAAAAAATCTACCATTTAACTCCTTACACCTCCCCCTAGCCTACCTTCCATTCATCTTCCCATGAAACCTAACCCTAACCATGCCATGCTTCTTGTACCCTAGCTAATAGGATCCACCTGTACCCTCACCTTAACCAGATGATCGATTCGGGTAAGGACCCCCACACTAATTCCCTAACTTGCACCATCAAATTGATTCACTGCCCATCGAGTTACATCCAACCTCACTATCATTTAATATTTACACGAAGTATGAAACATGTCTCACTCGGACCGAACTCGCCCCAACCTTGAAACATTTCCAGACTCGAGAAATATCTCGGCTCGATTTTAAATCAATTTGTTCCTAGGATAATACTATATTCTCGGAGCCTAAGCCACCGGCCCATCCATGTAGAACCTTGGTCACCCACACAAACCATTGATAAAGAACTTAGTCAATTTTAGAGGAAAATCCCCATCGACGGAGTTGTTGGGAACTTCTCTCATGACATCTCAGCTCCATCGGTGGATTTTATAGTAAGCTTTGTGATACTATCATATCTCTTTTCGATGAAGTTATCGATATTGACCTTAGTTGTGTCGACATAGTTCCCCGAAACATCGTCGATACCCACCAACAAGCTTCATGTCTTTCCCCCCAGTACGTGCTTTCTTCTATTGGTGAAATTTACAATAGGTTTACCGATATGTCGACGAATTTTTTATGATGGCCTCTAGACATTACACTTTCTTGTCGGCAAAGTCCTTAACATCGCCTCCAATCAATTCTTCTATGTTTTGAAACAGTTATTCCCAACTTCGTTAGTTCCCATCTCTAACGATTTTGCGTGGTTTCCAATAACTTTGCCAGGATCATTCTAACATATCGGTGTAGTTTGCACCAATGTCGTCGATACACTAACTTTCTATATAGACATAGTTGTCATATTTCCGTTGGGACGACATATTTCCGTCGGGAAAACATATTTCCGGGACCACATGATATTAGGTGGTTTTTCGGCACATGGTTTTTTGCCGATGGTTTTCTATTTCCGGTTAAGGAATTAGGTTTTTGGATGCCGCTGGCTCC